>BJCM01083668.1:0-25111 GCA_018326385.1 Flaveria bidentis | reverse complement strand
CTTTTGAAGCACATATTCCACATAACCGGCTCTAGATGCCATTGTTGGGTTTTGTCACATGTAAAACACCTAGTTTAACCATTTAAAATTGAATAATCACAGCGGAATATAGGTTTAACAAATGGTTAGTAATCTGAAAATTTTCACCATTTAAAACATAAACAAAACCCAAGAATAAGGATCATATAAACATATGTGAAATAGTGTGCTATCAAAACAAAACAACAACCATAGGGTGTACAAAGGAACAACCTTTCTTGTATAAGTTGTTGAAGATGAATAAGATGAAGAAGATGATCTTCTTGAGTTGCTAGCCTTCAAAGGAGAAGACCTCAAGCTTGTAATACCCACAAGCTCTTCAAACACCTAGCTAGTTAGGGAGCTTCACACCAAAGTTCTACACCAAAGGACCTTCAAAAACCAAAAATTTCAACCTTGTTGGAGCTGTAAATCCGAAAATATGCAGCCTTGTGGAGAGACTTTTGTTGTTTAAGTGTGTGTGAGAGAAAGGTGAGATGATGGAAGAGTGTTCTAGTAGTAAATGACTTGCAAATCACAAGAAAAAAGGGAGTCCCAATCCCATCTTTGGGCGGCCGAAACTTGGCCACAAAAATAGGTTTCTTCCCATTTTGGTATTTTATAAAATGTTACACTCTTACCATTCATTTTATAAAATTAAAACCTCTTTTAATTTTATAACAATAACACACTTTTATTTGTTATTATTTAACCAACTTAAATAATGAAACAAACAATTTCTCATGAACAAATTATCCATATAATGTTGTTCTTTTACAAAAGCAACGTTTTAGAAAAACTCATTTTCTAAATTGGTGTCGGTATTTATTTGTATGATCTCATTAACAAATAAATACTAATTGGTGTTTGTATAGCTTGTTATTGGGTATGACCCGACTTGGATCATAACCTACTAACCACATCAATCTTGTATGTGTCTTGGGCATATAAGGTCCAACATTGATAATATACTAATAAACAATAGAGTGTAACATCGTTCAAAAAAACAATAGGTTCTAATGAAATTTAAGGATGTGTAAAACATCCATGATGGGTATCCCATCTACTAAAGTGTAGTTGCCACGTCCCTCTACAATTATTACCTCTATTGGGTATAATAACATGTGGTTCATAGTTATCTTTAACTTTTTATTGAGGTTAAAAAGTTTTGTGGGTTATATGCTCGGTGGAACCCGAGTCGACAACCAAATAGATCGATTTGAGTGATATTATGTGTTGTGTTTGTGTTTTGGTCATGTTTTGTGGCTTATATGCTCGGTGGAACCTATCAAAACAACATTGTCCGCAAGTTGGATGTGGGAGTATTAAAGAAACCCATGAGCAAAGAAGTTCTTGAGTATAGTTCTTCCCCTGCTAAGGTAATGATGATGTTGTGATGTTAAAGTAGATGTATGGCCATAGGAAATCGACCATGAGTGGTCCTAATGAGTGCAAACATGCGAAATCAAGAACTATGTCAGCACTTTCAAATTATATAATATACAATGGAGTGGTGAATGATACGTTGATAAGTTGGACACGAACATTCGGACAAAATCCAAAACAATGAATGGGTTCACCAATTTTTTTTATCAAAACTAGAAATGAAGGAATGGCGGTAACCAACATATGTAAAAAGGAGGAGATACGAGGTTGCATAATGTTATGAGTACTACCCAAGTCAATAAGGATAGAAATGGGATGGCAAGGATAACAAAAATAAGATAAAAAGCGTTAGGGGAAGCTAAGTCAAAAAAGGTAGTTGGGGAAAGGGAAATATAAATGGTTAGGTGGATGGATCGAGTAAGGGAGGCATGGTAGTATTAATGGTGATAGTAAGTCGGATTTGCGTGTGATGGTTATCACCGAGGTCAATTGATGTGTGCGGATTGTATATATTTTGATAAAAGTTTTTCTCACAGATTCGGTTTTAATTGGTTATTACTAATACTAAACCACACACACAAAAGGAAAGTGTACATGTTGTGTGTTAATATAGTGTTGGTAAGAATCAAGTATCAATCCATGGACACACTAAGCCTACTCAACAACCCTCACAATTGACTATAAGTTTTATGTTTTAGAAAAAGATAAGTTAAACAAAATGACGATAAATAAAGATAGAAAAAGATAGATTGAGATTTTGGTGATTCTTTAAGTGAAGTAAGGTTGTTATCCTAATTTATATTACACTTATGTAATTGCGATGAATAAGTGGTGTGATTAAAGATATTGATTTATGTAATTATGTTAATGTTTATAAAGGCGAGTTGGCACGATTTCTGTCTATCCACTCCGTAGTGACTAAGATCATGTCAGGCTGAGTTTACTGCTTAGATCAAAGGCCTAGTAATGTATGTAAATCTTTTTTTACCTTTTTGACATACGATTTCTAAAAACATAACTTATTGTTAAAAAGAGAGTTGACCAGATTCCTTCCTAACATACCATTAATTTTAGAAAATCGTAACAATTACTATAGATTTCTCAGACTAATAGAAGGAAACCCATAAATGATCAGAAAGTTAAGGTGATATAATTTCTAATAACCATTTATAGTTCATTAGCCATGGATTTATTATGAAGACTGGTTTCGTGAATAGTTGATCATATGTTTTTCAACCGTGTATGACAATCACAATCACAAATCATAAAGTTATAACTTCTCGTTCAAATATAGATGTTACCCATCAAAAGTTTACCCAAGGCCACCATAACATTAACATAATATAAATCACACCTTTAGTTCATCAGAAATTACATAAGTTTCATTAAATTAGGATAACACATGAAGTTTAGCTCATAAGGAGCTTGAACATAACAACAAAGATAAAAGATAGTAATGAAATCATCGATAAATTAAAACAATCAAACCGATGATCCATTATGGATGATGTTAAATGATCCCAAGCTTTTTTTAAGTGTTGAATGAACCTCAAAAACCTTCTAAGGACCTCCAAAGGCTAGGTTCTCGAGAGGGAACACCAACATTTCACCTCCTAAAAGCTACTCTCAAATTTGCAAATGAAGTCCTATTTATAGGCTTTCTGGAGTGTTTAAGCATAGCCCTGTGCCTAAAAGGCACGACCCCGTGCTAGTACATTGTACGGGAAAGTTGGTTGGCTCATACACTTAGATGTTGTCGGGCTCGGCTCCGTGTTCAATGGGTCACGACCCCATGTTTGTGGTGGGGCACGACCCCGTGCCTCCTGGGGCACACCCTTGTGCCTTGGGTTGGGGAACAATACTTTTTGTCCTGTCGGATTGACAAACATGAGGGTGTGTTGATTTAAGCACGAGGTGTATTTCAGGCTAGGTATGGGGGCATGCCTTATGAAGCACGACCCCATGCTTGATTTCCAAAACTTGGTTTTCTTTATTTTCTTCTTATTTAAGCTCCTTTTGTTTATCATGGTCTTTTCCAAGCCTGAAAACACAATATGAATGATTTAAGTACCAAATCATCATTTTTAGTAAGAGTTTATAGAATAAATGATGTGAAATTGATATGTTTTATATGTATAATTTGAAGCACATCAAATATCGCCACACTTAAACTTTGCTTGTCCTCAAACAAAATCACTCAAAATAGCAACTCCACCAAAACCAAATAAATCAAGATATAAATATGTCTTTCAAGAACTATGCAAGCAAACTTGGTTTACCCAAATATAAATAGTTAAGCACATATGGAATGATATCCTTTCAAGCAATAGAATAGTTTGTAAAGATTTGTAACATGTAAAAAATCACACTTCTCACAAAGTGTACTCACACTCGGCTATATATATGGAATCATACATAAGATGAAGTATGAATAATACACTCAATTGCCTAGTATGAATATGTGTGAAATCATATGCTTGATAAGGGATCAAATATCCACACATGTTAGGTATTTACTTGCATAAATCATTAGGTCTTTAATAAGTTGTAATTTGGCTCGGGTTTAGGGTATGGATTATTTGGGAAAAAGTGGCTAAATGCTAAAAATAGTGGTCTTGGTGTATTTCATAAACTAAAAGGAAAACAATAAAAAAAGGTTCCCTATATAATACTTAAGCTAGAAGGGATATACTAACTTGAAGACTCGTTTATGGTTAGATTGTCAAAACCATATTGCAATATCAAAAACTGGACCTCCTCCTTAACCCGATGATATACGTATCAATCCTTTTTTTAAGGATCGTTCGACTTGGAGCCTAAAAGCATCCAACGGATTTGGATGTCGAATTCTTGGATTCATTTTTTGTTTTTGTTGCATTTTCCTTCATGAAACTAGTTCCCCACAAGTTAAGAATCATTCATATCATTTTTCCTTTCTCGAACATATATATTGAAATATCACAGTGATGGAACTAGTTTTCTTCTTCCTTCTTTTTTCTTTTTTTCTTTCTTTCTTTCTCTTTATTTTGAAATAATCCAAAATATATTTTTAACAAAAATGGGCATTGTTGAAGGCTATTGGCTTATGTGGCTTACTGTTTTGGGTGATGAAAAATGAAAACGTTTAAGCTCAATGGGGCTAATTAGGGATAATGTTTGGGTAAGGGTATTTGAAAATGATAGAGGCTCGAATGTCAGGTTTTCCTATTTGCCTAAATACTTTTTTCGCAAGAAACACTTATAAGGTTTTGAAATGCATACCCAAAACAAATTCTAATTCACACGCAACATAAGACACCCTCAATATATCCATAATGAAAGCAAAATATGCATAAATGCAAAGCTTGTTTAAGGCTAAAAAATAAGCTCTCACATCAGATGAACTTGGGTATAAATGTTTTATTTTACATGTTTGAATATTTTCACCAAATCTTTTTGTTTTTCAAGATATCACAAAAACATTTATAAGATTATTTGAGTTTGCTTTATTTGCTTATTTATTTCTCAAAAACGTATATTTATATTTTGTTTATCAAAACTTGTTAAAAGTTTCAAGTGTAGTTGCCACAAACTAAAGTAACTTTAGCAAAATATTTAATTATAACTTGGATCTATTTATAAGCAAAGTATCAAGCATGTATTACCCTTCCTCATACTTAAACTTCATATTGTCCTCAATGTGATTCATAATAATATCAAGTAGAGAAAGAAAAACGAAAACTCTTCTACAATGATGAGTCAAATGCGTGCGATCGTTTTCCCATAGCCACCTTGAATGCTCAAAAGAATGCATCGAGATTAATCTAAAACATCACCAATTTATTTAAACCAGAAAATTAAAGTCCTAAGCACACAAAGCAAAATAAAAATAAGCAGACTGAAAAGTAACATAGAACCATGTTTTGATTACAGGTTATTGGCTAGACCCTTCACCATACTTAGTTTTTAATGAGGTGGATTATCCCCATCAAAAAAATCTTAGTTGGTACATCAGTTTGGCAAGTAACCAATTACCATTGACTTTGAAGCGTAGTCCCTTATTGTTTTCAACCTTGATAGCATTATATGGATAGATTTCTTCTTTATTTTTAAATTATTTTTTATTTATTTATTATTTTTTTAAAATAAAACATAATAGTCAAAAATCTGGATCATCTTTCAAACTAACATGTGTCCCCGGCAACGATGTCAAAAACTTGACGTGTGGATAGACTATCTTTTGAAAAAGGTTTTTCGCACAGATTCAATTTTAATTGGTTATTGCTAATACTAAACCACACACACAAAAAGGCAAGTGTACACTTATGTAATTGTGATGAATTGGTGGTGTGATTAAAAATATTGATTAATGTAATTATGTTAATGTTTATAAAGGTGAGTTGGCGCGATTTCTCGTCTTTCCGCTTCGTAGCGACTAGGATCACGTCATGTTGAGTTTACTGCTTAGATCGAAGCCCTAGTAATGTAGGTAAATCTTTTATAATCTTTTAAACATACGATTTCTAAAATCATAACTTAATATTAAAAAGAGAGTTGACCAGGTTCCTTCCTAACATACCATTAATTTTAGAAAACCGTAATAATTACTGTAGATTTCTCAGACTAATAAAAGAGAACCCGCAAATGATCAGAAAGTTAAGGTGATATGATTTCTAATAACGGTTTTTTAGTTCATTAGCCATGGATTTATTACAAAAATCAGTTTCGAGAATGAAAGTTGATCATATGTTTTTCTACTGTGTATGACAATCACAATCACAATCACAAATCATAAAGTTATAACTTCCCATTCAAATATAAATTCTACCCATGAAAAGTTTTCCTAAGACCACCATAACATTAGCATAATATAAATCACACCATTAGTTCATCACAAATTACATAAGTTTTATTAAATTAGGATAACACATGAAGTTTAGCTCATAAAGAGCTTGAACATAACAACAAAGATAAAAGATAGTAATGAAATCATCAGTAAATTAGAACAATCAAACCGGTGATCCATTATGGATGATGTTAAAAGAGCCCAAGCTTCTTCTAAGTGTTGAATGAACCTCCAAAACTTCTAAGGACCTCCAATGGCTGGGTTCCCTAGAGCGAGCAACAACACTTCACCTCCCAAAAGCTACTCTCAAAGTTGCAAATGAAGTTCTATTTATAGGCTTTTCGGGAGTGTTTAAGCACGACCGCGTGCTAGTACAATATACGTAAAAGTTGGTTGGCTCGTACGCTCGGATGTTGTCGGGCATGACCCCATGTTTGTGGTGGGGCACACCCTCGTGCTCAGGTCGGGGAACAATACTTTTTGTCATATCGGACTAAGAAATACGAGGGTGTGTTGATTTAAGCACGAGGTGTGTTTCAGGCAGGGCATGGGGGCGTGCCTCATGAAGCACGACCCAATGCTTGAATTTCAAAACTTGGTTTTCTTAATTTACTTCTTATTTAAGCTCCTTTTATTCATCATGGTCTTTTCGATGCTTGAAAACACAATATGAACGATTTAAGTATCAAATCATTATTTTCAGTGAGAGTTTATAAAATAGTTGATGTGCAATTGATATGTTTTATATGTATAATTTGAAGCACCTCATCTATCAAATAAGGTGGAAAGGTATGGTACTCATTATCATCAATGAGAAAGAATTTTGGCAGGTTTCATTTATGTACGAGGAAGTATTTCTTCGAACATCTAAAGCAAAGTCCTATTGCATGATGTTGTTGTAATGCTT
Organism: Flaveria bidentis; assembly: GCA_018326385.1. NCBI lineage: Eukaryota > Viridiplantae > Streptophyta > Magnoliopsida > Asterales > Asteraceae > Flaveria > Flaveria bidentis. The sequence continues at coordinate 17,975 of BJCM01083668.1, read as the reverse complement.
CAAGAAATAAATGGGTATAGGTTAAAGGTGAGAATGTGGTAGTAGGGTTCATTAGAAAGGGTAGGTGGGATGAATAAGGGGATGATGTCAACATTGGTGTATGATGTTTGTTTAGGAGAAAAGGTAATGAAACTAGGGAAACCGAACAGTGAGCAGCGGTTTTATCATCAATTAATTTGGCTAGATCCATAGCATTTCGGAACGACTAAGGTTTGAGTACTGATAACTTCTTTAGATATCTTCTAGTAAGCCGGAGAGAAAACAATTGAGGAGGGCATCTTGGGGTAAACCCACGAGGCAAATGCTAAGTCGTTCAAACTTCGTTATATGTGCATTAATGATGCTTGTTTGTATGAGTTTAAATAAAGCAGCTTAGTAATTGGCATATGATGAAGGGGTAAATTAGGTTAATAATGATTTGGTGAAAACCTCCCATGTGATTAATTAGCCATTGTTAAATAAATGCTTGTACCAATTAAAAGAGTCCCCAGAGAGATTAAAAGAGACAATGGTTAAACCTTAGGCATGTTTGATCATATGAAACGAGTAGTATTCATCCACTTCAAACAACCAATCCAATGGATTCGTGTCTTTAAAGTATGGTAAAGCTAATTTAGGTGGATGAATGGTGAGGTTCTCGGGTGGTAGGAGAGATTTTGGAGTGGAAAAGTAAGTTTTAGTATCAGACTTGTTGAGGTGGACGATTAGAGTTTAGGTCTGTTCAAACCAAGACACTAACTGAGTAATCAAGGCATCCAACTTGAATGTCTACTCTTTCATCATGGATGAATTAGTAGCAATGACGTCAAACATGTTGGCGAGTAGTTCATTTGTGGATTGATTATGGTAGGAAGATGAAAGCACCAAATGTTATGGCCATGTTTGAGAGGACCAATCTTCAAAAACACAAAGAATAAAAGATTCAAAAAACTGAACTCATGAGTCCATACTAAATTTTTTTACATGCTTAAATAGAAAAAAAACAATCGAAGGAAAACAACCTAAACAATGTTTACGCAAAAGATAAAGATGCAACCATGTATGAGGGTTTTCAGGAATTAACATTTGACTTCTTCATTTAGACTTGTTTCATCTTAATTGAGCCAATCCTCCAGAAGACGGGGCTAAATGGTCAGGTTACGGGTGACACTGGCTCGACTCGTATTAGTTTGCCTTTGGGTTACATCATACTTGTGTTGAGCCCTCCAAATAGTTTCACCAATTACTCATACTACTCATAAGTGAGACCTAGTAATGGACTTAAGGTTCCTTAAAAACAAATGGCCTTCAGCTTTCCTTTTCTTCTATTCATTTACCCAGACACCAATCTAGGCACCTGATGATTTTAAAGCAACCATCATTCGTGTGTCCATCTCTCTCAAAGAATTGTAAAAAGTATAATGTTCGACTAGGTTTGCTATAGTACACTTACCATCCTATTGTATATATGGTTCTCTTTTGCTATCATTATTGGTCCCTTTTTGTCAGATCACTGAAGCATGGAAGGCGGCTGCATCTTTGCTTTCTTTACTATCAAGACAACCCTTTGTTGTTCGTCTTTAGTCAACAGATGATAAGAAGCACCAAGTGTAGGCGTGGGCGTTATGGCAAGAATAATACACCTAGACCGAGACTCCCTCTTGTATTGTGGTGGCAAGGGGATGTTTTAATTCTTATGCCCCGTGAGCACTTCTTTCCAGAAGCATTCTTTTAAACAATTCCAAATCTCTTCAATGGTGTTTTCATATTCCATGCTAACCCTAACACACTATTCTCCAATTTCTTGAGCCAACCTTTGAAGATAGCATCACATCTCATCCAACTAATGTAGGCTGGTGAATTCGGTTATAGTTTCTTGATGAACCCAATGATGAAACATGCTTTGTTCTTGTAAAAAGAAAGTTCAACATCTCTTGAAAGTAATTATTATAGTTGTTGTCATTCAATGTATCATTCTCGTGCTTTTGCGTTGTATAGTCAGAGACATGGATATAATAAGGGAGTAATGATCAAGGACATCGTTGTCAGCTTTGGATTCTGTTTTGTCATCAAACATGAGTAAGAAGAAGATGGGACCGACGATTAGAGATTTTCATTATAAATCTGTACTTTAACACCATAACAAAACCAATACCAAAATATTTATAGTTACATTATGGTGTTCAAGGTTTATATAATACTAGATCACAACCAAATAAAAAAAAGCTAACAATCAATCCCAAAACTAAAGGAAGTGATAGTCATCACATCAAATAACAAAAACTTCATACACAAAGCCCCGTTACCTCACTACAAGAAATAAATGCTATGCCGATGACATTTATCATGGCATATATTAGTGTTGTTTTCGCCATAGGCAATGTCGACAGCAAGTCGTCACGGACTTGTCGCTATAGCCCTAGTCGTCATAGGTGTAAGGTTTTTTTCTAGTAGTGCCTAGATATAGTTACTTAGATTATTTGGGGTATATATTGTCACTACTAGAAACTTACAAATTTCTCACAAAAAATAAATGTCCAAAAACAGCACAAGTATTCAGCAAAAAGATTTTTGTCGGAAAAAGACTTGATGGAAATATTTCCCGACAAGTCACCATTCTTGTACTATTTATATAGATCATCTGGGTACGTTTTTTTTCAAATCATAGTAACAACCCAAATTTTTAATACTTAGTAGACATGATGCATGTTGGTGGTGTTCAAACGTGGCTAGTTATAGCTAGTATGGTCAGTGATGAACAGTTGTGTTCTTTACCTACCATGTTCACACCACTAAAATCTTAGAGAATCAGTTCTCCATGTTATCTAGTATATTTAATTTCATTTATATATTATGTACCCTTTAATGATGAGAACGTTAAACTTTGATCTTGAGTTAGAAAACTAAAGAAATTGTGTGCCATTAATGTGCAGGATGACTTCTATATAATATCTGAATTAGAAAGACCATAAGTTATAGTAAACGTTGACTTTCACATTCACTTAACTACAAGGATCCCCAACGTCTCTCTATATATATGAGCTTGCAGAAGTGTCCTTCAACACAATTACCATCTTCAAAATGGGAAAATTATATACAAAATATGCATTTTATTCTGCTATCGTTCTTTTCCTTTTAGCGGTGAAAGTAGTAAGTCGTCGTTTGCAGTATGATGCTCCTGAGTTCGTGTCGGATGGCGTGAGAGATGGTGCAGTTGGTCGAGAAGTTGAATCCGTTCTACATCTCAAGGGAATGGATTCTTCTCTTGAGCAGTGTGAGCCAATGTACGGTTTTTTGCCATGTTCAACCAATGTCTGGAGTCATATCTTCCTCATTGTGATCTATGAGTACCTATTGTATCATGGCGAATCGTATGCTGGTGGTGATGGACGGATATTTCGCGTGCTTGGCAAAAACTTCTTTGTTTCAAGCTTATCTCAGCTTCTTGACTCACTTCCAGATTCTTTGATACTTCTTGGTAAGTTCCCTTTTTTATATGCTTGGTCCTCTAGTTTATAAAGTTTGCTAGATTGAAAAAAGATGGGATGATTTCATTCTATCACAATTTAATCACTTTGTATCATTTTTAGTTAATATTGCTCTCTGTTGTACAATGTATATAAATTAGGGTGATGTATAAATTACACCCCTTTAAAATTATCAAGCTAAATAATAAAGGTCTCATGTTTGAATATTGTTTCCAGTTGTATAATAGTAAAGGTCATCTACTTAGCACAAGTTGTAATTTAGTAGGGTATAAACGGGTTCTATATTCTACTGTAGTTAAGAAAAAAAGTATTAACCGTGACACATAAAATTAGCTAATGCAAACCAGCATAGTAAATATCTAGATAGATATCAAAATGTGAATTTTAATCAAACAAACACAAACAAATCTTTATGATATGTTCAAAACAAAACTTGTGAGCTCATGTTCTAAGAAAAACAATAGATACAACTCCAACCATTACTTAATATCTAAAAAACTATCATTGGTACACTTCTTTGCTTTTGTTACTTATAGCAATGTGACCACTTGAGTTTCGAATCTGTGAATTGTTTTGTAAAGTATAATCTTATAACTTTCAAGTAGTATATTACTAAATCTAATTGTTCGTAGTTACAAGCTGAAACCATTTTCTGACATTTTCGCCCTTGATGGTTCGAAATTTAGCAACTGGACTGTCAAGTAGTGAAGAAAAAGCTCAAGACTACGTCTTAACGGGCGCTGGGTTGCTAGCTGGATCATCAATATTACTTCTCACACTTCTCTGGGGAGTATGCTTCATCTGTGCCCGAACAAAGTTCTATGTAAAACCTGGTTCCAAAGTTCGAAATCATGCAAGACAACTATTAACTGGTTTGAATTCTTCATCTCTCTTAACAGTTTAAATTTGCTCAAAAAGAATGTGGGATTAATGATATGAAACTAAATATATGTATATAATTTACAGGTTCTGGTGTTCTTACAGATGCAGAAACCAGTTTTCATGCCCAAGTTATGTTCTTTTCACTAATACCATTTGTAATCATCCTAGTGCCAAGTATTTTTGGTTTAACTTGTTCTAGTCAAGAATACAAGATCGTCCTACTTGTGTCACTGTGTGCTTCGGTAATTTGCTTGATCGGATACTTCTACTATCAGGTATGCATTAGTTTTATTCACAACAAAAGTTGCTAGAAGCGCATTGAATGTGTATATGTCACAAAAATAGTCATTGTGTGTGCCTTTTTGGGAACCTTTTTCTGCAGCTTAATGATCAACGGATATGGAAAAGGAGACATGAGTACGCAGAAGTTGAACAGAAAGTCGAAATGCATGTACCGTTCTATGATGTGCAAACACTTATGCTGGAAAGGGAAAAACATTTGATGATTAGACAAAAAGAAATGGAGAAGAAGTTGAAAAATCAAGAAACTAAGGAAAAAACAATGAGCAAGGAAGAATTTTATGATATGTTTGAAGAATGGCTCGATGTGACGAGAAACTTTATGGATGATCCATACTCGTTGGATCAAACAGGAACGAAATACAATCAGGTCAGATAAACTAGTATCAGTTTACTTAATGAACATCAATGAAAGCTGGTTTAAGTTATGAGCTATCTGTGAATGATACTTTTCAGTTGTATATTTCAGGTTGTGGAACTGTTGCTAGAAGAAAAGAACAAATTATTAGATTTAATGTCGCTTATGATGGAACGTGCTTCGAAAAAGAAATTGCTAAAAGAAGATGGAACACAAGATGAATCTGCCATAGATAAGTAAGGCGAAGCTATGAACTGGTGTGCGTTAGAGGTGGTGATGTAATGCGTCTACTTTTAAACGGTCGATTTTGGTTGTGTTTTTATCTAATATGATTCAACTTTTAAACGGTCGATTTTGGTTGTGTTTTTATCTAAATAGTTTTTGGAGATCAACACAACCCTTCCTTCCCCAAACAAATTAATGTTTTGTTTAAACAACACACATTTTGACAAATTACCTAACCAACCCGCCCATCTTGCCACATTTCTGCTATGCATATTTGACGATACTGCATCTTTAGGGTCTAACTTTGTGTTTAAATTTTCAGATTCTTTGAAGACATCGATGGCAATGGAGATGGATCTATTACACGAAGTGAACTGAAAAACTTCATCATGAAAGTCAACTATGACGAGATACTGGTAGACGACGAAATAGCAGAGATCATGATGAGACATTTAGACATCGATGGAAATGGAGATATAGATAAACATGAATTCAAATCCGGAGTTGCAAAATGGCTCGCTTCACGTAACTTACAAAAGCGGTCACACAGCAACAACCAAGTAAGAACATCTTGATCAAAAAAACACCGTTTCCTTCTAAAACAATAAATGACAATAAAGTTTAGAGATGGATTGGGTTGTATTTGATCTCTAGCGGGTCAAATAAAAATTTCTAGTTATAAATTAATGAGTTAAATTAGTCAAACGTTTGAAATATATTCACAATTTATTATATTCTAAATCATTTTTATGGAAAAAGTTGGATTAATACTATATTAATGTTATGGACGTGGTACCCAACCCATTCAATATCCTACCCCTAATGATTTCTTTGTGGGCAGGTAATAGACACGTACCATCGGGATGAGGCAAAGGCGAAGGCAGATGAAAAGTTTAAGGCAATAATACTACTGATAGTTGGAATCTTTATGCTAACAGTCTTGGCTGAGCCCCTAGTGGAAAGTGTTAGACAATTTTCAGAATCTGTGAAGATAGAGCCTTTTTATGTATCATTCATTTTAGTCCCATTGGCTACAAATGCTAGAACAGCAATTGCAGCAATTAGAGCTGCAAAGCAGAAGAGACATCACACAACATCTTTAACTTTCTCCGAGGTTTGTCCCTCCCTTTATTATTATTTCATTATCTACCACAAGTGGCAAATTCAACCCATGTTTATTTGTAAATACGTTGATTTGGGTTGTGTTTTATCTCAAACGGGTCAAATTGGTCAAACCAGATAACTTTATTAGGCGAACAGGTCAATGGGTTAAAAGTCACCCAAAGTCTATTTTCTTATGCATGATATTACCTAAAACGTTTTATTAGATATTCATATTCTTACTTTACCAGTGTTGCTTCTGTGACCATAAATCAAAGACAAAAAAGTGTTTCACTTCTGGCTAAATGAATTCCCCGTTTTGAAAAGACTCGAGCCCGTTTAATCCATTACTAGACTCGTCCATCTTATCACAACTATTTCTTGCCAAATTGTACTTTGTAGTTACATGTTTAATTTTCATGAAATGCAGATATACCACAAGGTTTTCCTGAACAACACTCTGGGATTTTCAGTTCTTGTTTCAGTCATATATTTCCGCGGGTTCACATGGCATTTTTCAGCAGAGATTCTAGTTGTGGTCATCGTTTGCATAATAATGGGACTTCTCGCAAGTTTCAAATCCAAGTTTCCCAATTGGAGTTTGCTCATCGCATTCCCTATCTATCCGTTGTCTATGGTAGTTGTTTACTTTGTCAATGATGCTTTTCGGTTTACTTGAAACTTGATCTAGAATCTATATATGTAAAACATTGATGGGCCATTTGATCGAGTCTGAGAGTTACGATCATATACTTATTCTTGTACCACTTACGTAATTCTATAGTTGATATTGAGTTGGTAGTGTGTGTTATTCACTTCAGTTCCATGCACTGATCAATTCCTTGCATGCATCTCTGTCAGTTTGAGAAATATGGAAACTAGTTATATATGTATGTTTCATAATTCGTAAGGAACCTTGATAATTCAATGGATATGTAAAGATCACTAGAAGATTGGAATACTTTGGTGGCATTACACTAGTTAGTTTATCAGCAGTTTCCAATAAGATCGTTTATCAATCATGTAGTTCCTACTATCATAACCCCTTCAACCCAACCAACGGTGCCAACTCGAACCATGCCAAGGGGGGCAATGACTGTTGGATTGAGCCCAAGATTATACAATCAAAACTCACAACAAATTTAGAACAGTAGATAGATCAATACGTTTATCTGAAAAAGAAAAAAATTGCACGGTATTTTTTCATAACCAAATCAAGCCTTCTATAGGCAATTACATGTAACAAACTCAATGTAAACAAAGAACTTACTCAAAATAACAAACCACTCTGAAACCTCCTAAGGAATCGGCAAACTTGACCCAATCAAGAAAGTTAAACATATGCTAATTAAAATTTCTAATGTTCACATCGCAATAGTTGTGACCCGACTTGAACCTATCAAGATTATCCCAACACTAACCCCTTATAACTCCATGGCCTAGGGGCATCGACCCCTGGAACACATTCTACACCTTATAAAGATCACTATATGTTTTTATGCAGTTATAGGTATATGCAAGAACGACTACTATTCTACACCTTCTGTTCATGGGACATGCACCCTCACATGAGGGACACGTTATATTCTATGTAAATATTTAAACTAAACATTAATGAAAAGTATATTTTTAAACTTCAGTTCAAGAGTACCAAGCGCATTAGTAATCATCATTTAGGTTTTTTTAACATGTGTAGGTCCTGGTTTGCTGGAAAGGCTTTGTTGTTTAATAGAAAATCTAGGTTCGAATCTTGTTAGTTTTTAGTTGTTAGTTGTTGTGTATTTCGTTGATTATATGTGAAGACCAACATGCTTTAGTTTTTAGTTTTTAGGGTTACCGTATACGTAGGTGTGCGTTTAGGGGTTTAATTTGCTTGTGTGCATGGTTACTAAATCCACTGACCAGACTTTGAGTGTCATATGCTATTTCAATGCTTTAATGGTGAAATTCAAAGGAGTGTGTATTCTGTATGCAATGTGTATGTTTTCTAGCTTTTTGTTATTACCGGCGATCTGAGGTTCATATCGAGATCATGTTAGACTCATGCCAAAAAAAGTAATATCTTTTGTAGCAACCGGAAGACAATAAGTTTGTTAAAAACTTATGTTTTAGTTTGATTATATTTTCATTGAACCAAGTTCTCTTTTTCTGTTGCAAGAGGAAGGTAAATAAGCATCCATTGAAGCTACTAACTGTACATAATGTAACCGAGACACCAAAACAAGAAAATATTGTTTCCCATTTTAACAAGCAAATGCCGGTGAAAGCTAACATGCATATAAACAAAGACCTAATTCCCAGATGAAAATGCAGCCTAACATGTGACGGGCAATACACCGACTGTGATATCAAAAGGAGAAATGTAGTCAATGCTTTTGTAGCACCGCAACAAGCAAATGAATGAAGCTAGTTAGTTAATATTTAACTAGATATTAACCCCGCGCGTTGCCACGGATTTTTTGGGTTTGGATTCCTCACTTTTCCCATACATTTCAGTGAACACCCAATGATTGGTATTGTGAGAGAAAGGAAAACACCAAAAACACACATCGTCTTCAACGTGACTTGACAAAATAAACAAATAGCTGATCTTTAATGAAAATGGGTTTTTTCATTATGTATCCCATGCTAAGTTTTTACTTCCATTTTTCATATTTACTATGGATTACAATACCTGCAAAACATCAAGTTTAGTGGTGGGATTAAGTTTCAAAAAACGATCACTTAAATCTACTATGTCAGGTAATATATGATAAGAAATACAACACTGTGTACTGCAATATAAACAAACAGAGAAACATACTTTTCACCCCAAACTCATTGGACCTAGGCCAGTTCGCTTAATAGTTATGATCGTCAATCGTTGGACTACCGCAGACGTTTACCTTTATCACCATCATTGATTATTGATGGCATCGGTGCCATCAAAACATTGAAGCATCATCATCTTTGTTGGATGACAACCCCGCTGCTACTACCCTCTTTTGGTGATGGCGTCGGCACCCGTTTTCTCTCTTAGTACCTTTTTCCATCAATTACATATATATCCTTGTAAACATCCCTTAAATACATATATACCCAAATAAAAACTTTAATTGCATATATCCAATTTAGTATTATAACAATATTACCCTTCCAAAAAAATTAATAAAAACTTACACATGAATATATATGTCATTAAAGAGTTTTAGAGAAGGAAGTATGTTTTTAATCTATTTGCCATTTATAATGCTAGTAAAGGGAAATTTGCTAATTATGAAGTTTTAGTAAAAGAATAAGGGCCATTTTGTCATTATATAAACCATTTTTAATGAAATAAGTAAATTTGCCAACTATGAGGTTTTGTAAGGGCATATATGCATTTAAAATTTTTGCTTAGGTATATATGCAATTAAAGAGTTTTAGAGGGGAAAATATATTTTTAACCCTTGTTTTTAAACCTTAGTAAATGATACGAGTAACTGGGTGAAAATGATGACTCAACAAAAGGTTCTACAAGGACCTCTTGGTAAATAATCAAATTATTGTGGTCGATATATAAAGTCAGCAAAATCCAATGTAGTAACCGACATATGGGATGGATGTAGATTATAGAGTAAATTATTATTTTCATCCATGAGGTGTGATGAAAATCACGGGTTCGGTCTAATAGTTCATTTATTATACTGACGGTTCAATACTTTTAAGGTTTATTTCAATTTCATTCGAACCACTAACACCATTAGTGTTTATTCTGTTAAATGATGTAAAAAGATATTTTTGCCCCTAAATTTGATAAAAACCCATCCCATTCCCACCCAACTCATATCCTTCCTCTCTGTTTCTCTTTATCTGCTATCTTCTTTATTCTCTCTCTCACCACCAAATACGACCACCACCAACCACCCTCTTCAGCCCCCCTCTCCATTGAAAATTGCCAGCAACCCACCACCACCACTGAAACTCGCTGGTGACGCCACCACCGCCACCACCACCACTGAACCCGCCTGTGACCCCACCACCACCACTGAAACCCTATTCTAGATCTGAAACCTTTGTGTCTTCAGCCATCTCCTTATTTTAGTAAATTAACCACCACTATCATTATCCTGCACCACCACCTCTTACGACCAGAACCACCACATTCGCAGCATCATCGCCTCTAACCCTCAAATCTTTTTCTAAATTTGTGTAAGTGGCGGCTGGAGGTGGTTTGGGTGTAGAGGTAGTGGTAGGTGGTTCTTGGTATTAAGATAAGAAAGAGACTAGAAAGAGAAAGAGAAAGAGATAGAGAGAGGGGGGATGGAGGGAGAGGTAGAAAGATAGGATGTGATTATTAATATTAGTATTTTTTATATTAATTAGTTACAATGGTAAATTTGTCATTTAACATTAACTTAACAGAAAATTTAAACGGTGTTAATGGCATGGACTGCAACTAAAATAAACCTTAAAACTATTGAATCATCGGTGTAATAAATAAACAATTAACTGAACATGTAATTTTTATCAAACCTTAAGAACGAAAATAGTAATCTACTCTAGATTATAATATGTTATCTAAGGTGAGATTTATTGTAATTATTTTTTACAAAATATAATTAGATGAGGTTTTGTTTGTAAATTATTTAAACAAAATCTTTATAATAGTTTATTGTTAATACCCAATACATTTCTAAGATTGTTTTCACACCATAAAATTACATGTTAGTATATATATTTTAATTCATATATATATATATATATATATATATATAGTACCTTTAGTAAACCCGTGTGTTATACGGATTGAATAAACAAAATATTACTATAATAAATTTTATTAATTCTTAAATGATATTCTAAAATACGATATGACTTAAATTACGTATGAAAAATGACTATAAATAATAAAACAATAATATCAACTTATAAAATTTTGTTTTTAATTTTTATTCCAAAAAAATATTTTGTTCTAAAACAAACCGTATAAAAATATCATTTTTAATAATTTCTTTATTGTAACTCCCAAATTTAATTATTATTTGTTTAAAAAATTAACTTTTAGCGATATCAATTTTAAAATATTTGTATTTTAAAAAAAATTATGCTTTAGAAAACTTATTATTTTATAAATTTATTAAGAAATAACATTAACAACTAGATATTTTTTTAACTTATTAAATCTAAAAAAATGTTAAATAATATGATTAGTAGATAAGACAATCATTTAATATGAGAGAAAGACGGGGAAAATTTTGATGAGCATGATTGTAGTATTGACACTGCCATCTCAAGATATCATTTTATTAGAGTAGAAGATAGAAAGATATCATGATGTAATATTTAATGATGAGTACGAGATGTGATATGTTTACATAAAAGTTGTACTACTGGTCCTCAAGTAGGTGACATATATAAAAGTTGTACAATAATAATTGATGATGAGCATGGAACTTTTATCTTGTGTTAGTAATCAAAAGTAATAGTAAGTCATCAAAATTGAAAAATAAAATTCCTACAATATATTTTTTCTTATAAAAATTCCTTAATTAAAAAAACTATTTTTAAGATGTCTTTACCGAATAAGACATCAGCGCCAGTCTAACATTATGTCATAGTCATTTATCTTCTCTAATGTAATTTTTTTATTTTTATATGGTTAGGCCTTATGTAATAGGGTCAGACGCCTATATGCAAAGGTTTGGACGTCTCTATAATATAATTATCGTTATAGTTACAGTCATCTTTTATAGTACAGTCAAACGTCTTTATACAAATGGTCGAACGCCTTTCTAATACGGTAGGTTGGAGGTGACCTCCTCAAGTCCTCCCCCTTTTTAGTGTTTCTATCAAACTAAACCTTTACCAACTTGTGGAAGTCAATCAAACGTACGTTGTTAGCCTTATTTTTATATTTCAAAAGCACAACCTTAAAGCCTATACAGAAATCATCAATAATTGTAAGAAGAAAGGTATCTCAATGAATGAATTCGATACTCTCTCCGGATGTCAAGATTTATTACTTCGAAACAATCAATTATTTTAGATACACTAATATTGTTTTATTTACACTACCTGAAAAGGGAAATCCTATATGTTTAACCTTACCACAAGATTAAGAAAAAAATAATTTTAGAACTTAAAGATACACCTTTAAGAAACTTAAAATCACAAAGTTTTGAATTGGAGAGACGTTGAGTATTTTGTGCCAAGTATTAGCGGTTATTGTCATGCCTAGTCTTATTTTCCTCATTGTCTCTGCTTGATATAAACCCTTGACACATCTACGAGTTGCAATCAAGTTCCTTGAACGTAAGCCCTACATAAAAAAGAAATAGTGAAAGAATGTCACTACACATTGTAGTCTTTTGATAATCTACAAACCAAAAATAGGTTGCAATAAAATTTAGGAAGGTGTAGGACATCATTGATGGGTTCCCATGTAGTACAATGCAATCACCATGTCCTTCTACATTTTACGTTTCTCCATTGGGAATAGTAACGGATGGTTCATAGTTATGTTTAACTGTGTTATTGAGATAAAGGGTTTTGAAAGTTAGATGCTCGTGAAACCCTAGTCGACACCCCAACAATCGTTTTGAGTTATATACGTATTGTGTTTGTCTTTGGGGTTAAATCATTCTTACTTGTGTTCACCCTCCAATAATCTATTTCATGAATTACTCATACTACTCATTGGTGTGACTCGATAATGGAGTTGAGGTCCTTCAACACAAGTCGCCTTCGGCTTATCCTTTTCTTGTTTTCCTGTACCCAGACACCAATACAAGTCAAGACAACTCTTTGTTTTTCGTCTTCAGCCACTTGGTGATAAGTGACACCAATTAGCTGTAGGTGTAGGCATCATGGCAAGGTCTAGGTCCTGATTATAGAAAAGTAGGTATGAGGCTAAGTAAGAACTCATATAGTCTCTTCTCTTTAAGTTTGATCGGGTTCTTGTCAACCTAACTTGTGCAACCATTACATAAGCATATTGGTGTAGGGACTACACCAACTACATTTTGTCATGTAGAGTGCGAAGTTACATAAATAATAAAAACTTTGTATACAAGGCCAGTGGCACCTGCATATAGTTTCTTAAGTTATTTGTGATATTTATTGTCACTACTAGAAAACTGCAAAAAAAATCCGACAAAAGTTATTCTTTGAAAATTGAGCCTACAACATGTTTCCGACAAGTTTTTAACAGAAGAGTTTTTGTTAGAAAAAGATCCGTTGGAAGTATTTTCCGACAAGTTACCAACAAAACTACTCTCGTAGTATTCATATCATCAGGGTACCGCTTTTCATATTATAGTAACTAACCCAATTTTTTAAAACTAGCTTGGAAGATATGATATATGATGTTTCACTCAAACATGATCATGGGTGGAGCTTTCTAAAGTGCCTTTTTTTTGCTCAAAAGTGAATTTATGAGTATCTTCTAAAAATAATTTATATGCAATATTGAGTTCGTTCCATGTTATCTAGTATATATGTAGATTTCATTTATTATGTATTATGTCACCTTTAATGTTGAGAACGTGAACTTTGATCTTGAGTCAGAAAAATAAGAAAGGTGTGTCATCAATAATATTTGGATTAAGAAAGACCATAAGGAAGAGTATATGTTGACTTTTAACTACAAGGATACCCCAATGGCTCTATATAATACATTGGCTTGCTGAAGTGTCCTTTAACCCATTTACCACTTAAAATGGCAAAACTATTTGCAAAAATTGCATTTTATTTTGTTTTTATTCTTTTCATATTGGTGGTGAAAGTAGTGAGTCGTCATTTGCCATATGACATTGCAGAGTTGATGTTGAATGGTGTTGATTATGGTGTTGTTGCTCGAGAGGATGAATCCGTTCTACGTCTCAAAGGAATGGATTCTTCTAAAGAGCAGTGTGAGCCAATGTACGGTTTTTTACCATGTTCAACCAATGTCTGGAGTCATATCTTCCTCATTGTGATCTATGAGTACTTGTTATATCATGGTGAATCGTACGCTGGTGGTGATGGTTGAATATTCCGTGTGCTTGGTAAAAACTTTTTTGTATCAAGTTTATCTCAGCTTCTTGACTCACTTCCAGACTCTTTGATACTTCTTGGTAAGTTCTTTTCTTTTATGTTCTCCATATCAATGGTTCACTAGCATTATAAAATGTGCTAGATTGAAAACGTTGATGGGATTTTTTTGTTTAGATAAATTAATAATGACTTGTACCATGTGTGGTATTGTACAATGTGTATATTGTGAAAAGAATATTAATTTAGGTGGTGTATAAATTACATCCTTTTTTAAATTATCAAGCATAATAGTGAATATGTTTCACTAGATGGTGCAGTGGTAAGCATTTAATTTTCTCCAAAAAATGTCTTAGGTTTGATTATTGCTGTTACTAGTATATATAATTAATAACAAAGGTTGTTTGTTCAACACAATCTATGATTTAACTGGTTATTGATAGATCTTGTGAGTTTTTCTACTAACCGGGTCTCATGGTTAAGAAAAAAGTATTAATGGTGACCCATTACACATGAAATCATCTCATGAAAAAAGGGTTTAAATTGTTACCACGATAGTAAATATCAAGAAAAATTGTCAAAATATGAATCCAAACACAAACAAATCTTTTTAATATGTTAAATACCTTGTAAGCCCATGTTCTAAGAAAATTAAGAGATACAAGACCAACAATTACTAAACATAAAAAATCTCATGAGCATACTTCTTTGCTTTTGTTACTTAAAGCAATGTAATCAATTGAGTTTCAAATTTGTGAAATGTTTTGTAAAGTACAATCTGATTGCTCCAAATTACAAGCTGATAAACTATTTTCTGTCATTTTCACCCTTGATGGTTCGAAATCTAGCAACTGGACTGTCGAGTAGTAAGGAACAAGCTCAAGACTACGTTGTAACTGGCGCTGGGTTGCTAGCTGGATCATCAGTATTACTTCTCACAATTCTCTGGGGAGTATGCTTCATCTGCACCCGAACAAAATTCTATGTAAAATCTGATTCTGACGTTAAAAATCAAGCGAGCCAACTCTTAACTGGTTTGCATTCTTCATCTTTCTTAACATTTTTTATCATTATCATTTTCTATTAGCTTGAATCTGTTTTAAAAGCATGCAGGAATTGACGATATGAACTTAAATATATGTATATTTTACAGGTTATGGTGTTCTTACAGATTTAGAAACCAGATTTCATGCCAATGTTATGTTCTTTTCACTTATACCATTTGCAATCATCCTATTGCCGAGTATGTTTGGTTTATTGTACTCTAGTCAAGAATACAAAATCGTCCTACTTATGTCACTTTGTGCTTCAGTATTTTGCTTGATCGCATACTTCTATTATCAGGTATACATTAGCTTCATATACTAAAAAAGGTTGCTAGAATTTGTATGGGGTCGCTACAAGATTTTGACCCTATCGCAACGACAAATGTCGTCGCCATAGCCTATCACGACGACATGTCGTCGTTATAGGGGTAGTAGCCGTAGTTTCGTGACAATTGGTCAAAAAAAGTCGTCAGCGTAGACATGTCGCCATTGCCACCTATCGCGACGATATGTCGTCGCGATAGGAATGTCGCTATTATTTTTTTCAGTTTTTTAATTCAAATTTTAAAATAAAATATCTAACCCGGGTCGCCATAGGTATTTTAATATAATAAATAATAAAAATGGAAAATATATTAAATAAATAAAATTATTTTCTAATTTTACCTATGGCGACGACACGTCGTCATAGGGTTCCTAGTTAAATAATTTATTTTTTAAATTTTGATTTTTTCCACGTTTTTTACCTAAATAGAGTTTGACCCAAATCACATACGCAGAAATAAAACCTAAATATTACCAATACTTAAACATAGATCAAACAATTCTAATTAAGTACATACCAAACAAGACAAAAGTACCAAACTAAACATGTCTTAAGTTTTTACAACCCAAACAAATTAACTTCCTAATTGTCGTCATCTTCATCATCTTCGTCGTTATTGGGATTATGTTTTCTTCTTTCAAATTCATTCATCATTTCTTGCATTTTTCGCATTTGTTGCTTTATTGCTTTCATTTCTTCATTCAGATGTGATGATGACCCGCTTGATTGTTTATAACGAGAGATATTTTTTACTTTTCGTCCAACACCTCTCGTATAATCACGTCTTTCTCCTAATGCAAGCTCTAAACATTGCATCTCATTAACAAGCGACTCTCTCGCTCCATTTGCATTTGGGCGTATTGATTTTCAATTTTTGCCTGCAATTTTAAAGAATCAAAATGAAAAGGTATTAAGATTTTTATA
Source organism: Flaveria bidentis (assembly GCA_018326385.1). NCBI lineage: Eukaryota > Viridiplantae > Streptophyta > Magnoliopsida > Asterales > Asteraceae > Flaveria > Flaveria bidentis. The sequence goes on along the minus strand of BJCM01083668.1, from coordinate 1,355 downwards.
AAATTTCGACAGTAAAACTGTAACAATATGAAAAAAACCATGTTAAATCATAACTAAATATAACATAAAATTACCAACTTTCAAGATATAAACACAACTTATCAAAACCAAACAGTTCTCAAATATGTATAGCATATAGACTATATTGGGTCAAGATCATCAAACACAATATATTAAATACATATGAACATATGATAATAACATTCTTAACATATTAAGCTTATCAAATCTTCTTCTGCCCTTTGGTTGACCCATCCTGACCCTTCTCTGTAATACGACCTCCTCCACGTTTCGATGTAACTTGGGGTCCCAGTTTGTTGCTCCTGTTAAAAAAATATTCATAATAGCATAAAATAATTAATAATACATAATTAAATAATATATATTTTCTTACCCGAAGATATCGTCTTTGAGCATATGATCGACTACCATGCAGACTTGGATAGAGTTGTTTTGCCCTATTCTCTACGCCTTTTTCAGATAGGCGTTTATGTTCTTCACTTGAGAAAAACTCAACCACCCGCTCCCATGCCTCCTGACTTTGACCTTCAGGTGGATTATTTAAAGCGTGCTCAATATTATCATAGCCTCCATAATTTAAGAAATGTTGTTTCATATTATATTTTATATCTCGAAATGCTCGCTGGCAATCCATATGGTTATCAAGTTGGATTCCATGTCAATGGTCTGAACCAAGATAAGCTTCTAAATCAAAATATTTCTGCAAAACAGAATAGTTAGAAATATATAAAAGTTATGATTACTAAATTACAAATAAAAGACTACATAATACTCGCCTCCAGAAAATTAAACAATGATATCTTAAACGTATTAGTGACTTTTTCCCAAGTGGAATAATAAAAAGGAGCAGTGGCAACATGATTCGATAATGCTCTAACAAATAATTGATTATTTTCTCCCATAGCTTTAAATTGTTTTTATGTATGATCAAATTCCACGGGCAGTGGTTGGTTGTTGTTTGTAGCTGTAACATCCGCCCAAATTCGAATTATAAACCCAAAACCCGTATCCATTTAAATCTTTCACACAAAGAAAGTTCATTTTACTTAATGAATCATATTATAAATGTAGCTTAATTTAAAAAAAACATGTTATTTATTTATTTATTTTGACTTCTTAAATCATTTAAACCATTTAAAATAATTAATTTAATTATGAAATAAAGTTTTACAATTTATTTAAAATATTAAATTAGGGTTATATTGAGTTTTGGTTATAAATGTAAATTATGGAACTTAAATAACATATAGGTTTTTGACGTAAAATAATAAACTATCAAAACTCCAGGGAACATAAGTGAAACTTTGCCTAAAACCCAAACCAACCCCCCCCCC
>BJCM01083667.1:0-13609 GCA_018326385.1 Flaveria bidentis | reverse complement strand
GTTTGTGTGGTTGGTGTTTTGGTATAGTTTGTTTGATTAGTTTGTATGATGAATGAATTGGTTTGTGTGATTGGTGTTTTTGGTTTAGTTTGTATGAGGAATGTATTGGTTTGTGTGTTTGGTGTTTTTGGTTCAGTTTGTATGATTAGTTTGTATGATGAATGAATTGGTTTAGTATTTAGTTTTTTAAGGTTAGTGATTATGTTTTTATTGTTTAATAGAAATGGACAACATCAATGGTCAAGTGAGCAAATTCAAAGTTTGTTAGAAACTTGCGTTGAAGAAATAAATAAGGTGGGTAGGAAAAGTTTGAGCATGCAACACTCAAAGAAATAAATCGGTTGAGGAGAAGATGACTATGTTTTTAATAATAATTGTTCATAATCAACGTTACGTGGTTATAAAGCGTAGATTTCAACACTTAAAGCAAACAATTCATAAATTCTTTTATGAAGTGTTAGATAAAATGATACTTTTGCCAAAGATATGATAGTACCGACTTCTTTCAATATAAATCCAAACATTCGGGGACATAACAAAAGACTTTGGCGAATTTTTAAGGGAGCGGTTGGTGCACTTGATGGTACTTTGATACATGTTGTTGTCCCTGCTAGTAAACAAGATTTATATAGAGGAAGAAGAAAAGGAGAGTGTTATCAAAACGTATTAGCAATTTGTGATTTCAACATGATTTTTACATTTATTGTGGTGGGTTAGGAAGGGGTAGCACATGATTCCAGAATATTATCAAAAGACCTTATCAGATACAAATGCTCCATTCCCGTTACCACCATTAGGTATATAAATTGTTTTTAAATGTTTGGTATTTTAGTTTAATTTCCTAATTATTTATATATCTTAACAGATAAATATTATCTTTGTGATGCCGCTTATGCACACATACATGGATTTATGGCTCCATATCGTAATGTAAGGTATTGGCTTGGAGATTTTCGTAGGAATCGTGCATTGACCGATAAAGAAAAAATTAACCATGCAAATGCAAAACTACGAAACGTTATTGAACATTCGTTTGGTGTTTTGAAAGCACGGTTCCCTATATTGAAGAGGATGACACCATTTCCGTTGGTTACACAAAGGAACATTACTGTTGCATGTTTCGCGCTACATAATTTTATAAGGAAAGAAGGTCTTAACGATGACTTTTTTACACAAAGGATCAACCCAATGTGTCATTTGAAAATTGTGATATGCATGCTAATGCTGAAGAAAATGATGTTGAAAAACATGGTATCGCATCAGATCGAGAATACATGACTCAGTTAAGAGATGAGATTGCTGAGCAGTTAATGCAGAATGTCGAATAAACGATTTATAAATGTATTCGTATGGTTTTATGAATATTATTGTAGTGTTGTATGTCTTTTATTTATAATTTAATGTATTTCTATGACTTTTATTTATATATTAATGTATTATTTGTTTTTAAAGTTTAAAAAATAGATTTAGTTTAATTACAGAATATTTCAGCATTCTGCAGATGTTAAAAAAACAAACAGTCTTTTTCTTGCAGACTGCAGACATTTGATCCACCTCTTCTGCTACAGATGTCTGCAGATGTGGTCCGCAGACGGCAGATGTTTTTCTACAGAAAAAACAAACAGCACCTAAGTGTTAGAAGAAATATTATAAATTGTTTTGATAAATTGAATAAAGATTATAATTCTAGGTATCCAACAAATTTAATATTAATCTTTCTAAGGTTAGAGAGAGGAGTGAAAGTTAGAAAAACACGTTCAATCTTATATCAGAATAAAAATCTTTGATTTTCAAAACAGGAAATATTTCATATTTCTTACCCGACTAGTTAATACTTTAAGATTATACCATACTCCACGTATGCACATAGAGAAAATGTGAAACACCCATCAAATTGGAACAAGTTTGGAAAAACTAAAAGAATTAGAAAAACAACAAATATGATTTGATGTATAAAATGAGGGAAATGAGAAATTTTGAAACGACTCCTCTTCATACAAGTATAAAGTTTTCTCATGATATTTTTTAAAATAGTTCCTCCCATGCTCTACATTCATTAGTACCAATATTGTTTATAATCACATGTTAACAATTAAAAATCAATGATATGAAGTTGGAATAATAAGATTTCTCATTTGGTTTTTACAAGGTCCTGTGTGATACTTCATTTCATAAACGTAGATGATACCTACGTGACAAGCTTTTGTGTTTTTGTGTTTTTGTGTTTTGAATATGAGCAATGTGTGGCCACAATCATGCCCGCCACAAACAACACCCATTCTCACACTAAAGAGGTAGCGTTCCAACTCCCACGCCCCTACCATATTACCCACAACCATGTTTTTAGCAGGACTTAATGTTGTTTTTCTACGTTTACTCAAGTAGAGAAAAAAACAAACTTTCTTTTCCTTTTTTTTCATTTCTTTGTTTTTATTTTCTATTCATTTCTTTTCAATTTGAAAGGATTAACTTAGCCTTCATTTTCCCTTTTATTTCTTTTCGTTTCCATTATTTAATAAACTCGAGAATACATTTTTTTTATTTTTCTTCCGTTAAAAAAACTCAAAAACATAAACTTTTTCTTTTTTTCAACGAAAAAAACTCAAAAACACAATTGTTTTTTTCTCTCCGATTATTATAGTAAAAGCGAAAATATCTATTTGTAACTAAGATTTCAAATTAATATTCCGAAACAATAATTCAAACCGTAGAAAACATAAAAACCACAGGGGGTGTATTGATAAATCCCCATTTCTCTAGATCCTGTTCGGCTTCTCTCGCAATACGTTCATTCAACAAACACAAACAATCACTTCATCATCTCTCTCGCAGTGAGATCCAGATTTACTCCGATCAAAAGCTCCAAACACATTAACCACCGCCGGTGAGATCTTCATTTGCTCCGATCTCCTCTATCTCTCCTTCCGTCAATCATCTAATTGTTGCCGATATCTGTATCTGTTCGTTTATGTTATGTAATTTTGCTACATATTTTGATTTGTTGTTCTGATTTTCACATTATAAGCACGAATCTAGGAGTTAGTTTTGTTTCCATCGCGTTTTGTTATGTTTTCCCCAAATTTAATTGCCCTAGTTGTTATCAGATTTCTTATTCTAGGGTTAGGTTAAGATCTCAGTTTTCGGATGTGTTTTGTTTAAATCCTGTCAATTTTGTTAGAATACATTAGTAACATCAACCAAGTGAGCTTGAATGAATTTTCATGCCGTTACTGATATTTGAACTAGATATTTATTAATTTCATATGCAATTGTTAATTTGAGGAAGTTATATTATGCATACATTTATTTCTGTTGATGAGCAAATTACCTCATAGAATCTATCAAATTTGGTACTGAATTGCTAGCTTTGAATTTTGACTGAAGCTGCTGTAGTTTTTCGAACTTCAGATAACATGTCAATGGTGGATGAGCCCTTGTACCCTATAGCGGTACTGATTGATGAACTAAAGAATGATGACATTCAGTTGAGATTAAATTCAATCAGGAAGCTTTCTACAATTGCACGTGCTTTAGGAGAGGAACGAACCAGGAAGGAATTGATTCCTTTCTTGAGTGAAAACAATGATGATGATGATGAGGTTCTTCTTGCCATGGCTGAAGAGTTGGGTGTGTTCATACCTTATGTTGGAGGACTGGAACATGCTCATGTGTTGCTACCTCCTTTGGAAACCCTTTGCACTGTTGAGGAAACATGTGTGAGAGACAAAGCTGTTGAGTCTCTGTGCAGGATTGGATCACAGATGAGAGAAACTGATTTGGTTGATTGGTTTATACCTCTTGTTAAGGTTTGATTATTTGATTATTCTCTTCGTAATCTTTTTTTATTTCTGCTCGGTTGGAGTTTCTAAAAGTTTTATATTATGGCTGCAGAGGTTGGCAGCTGGTGAGTGGTTTACTGCTAGAGTTTCTGCTTGTGGATTGTTTCACATTGCTTATCCTAGTGCGTCAGAGATGTTGAAGGCAGAATTGAGGACTATCTACAGTCAGTTATGTCAAGATGACATGCCTATGGTTAGGAGATCAGCTTCTACAAATTTGGGGAAATTTGCTGCTACTGTGGAACAGTCTCATCTCAAGACAGATATCATGCAAATATTTGAGGATCTTACACAAGATGGTATGTTTTTTCTTTCATGTTTTACCTTTGACCACTTTGTTTATCTTGAAAGTGGTGAAATTATTTTGCTACTTGTTGGACCTTTACGCCTGATTTGATCTAGACTAGAGATAACTAACATATTGGACGTAGAGATATTTTATCTTTTAGTCTTCTTGTTTTGATGTTACCTTTTAAAACGTGGGGATAATGCATCATGTGGTGCAAATTTTAACATATGATTTGTAGGCTATAAGGCTACCTTTGTTTTCTACAGGCCATTGACTTTAACTTATTTGGTATAAAATGCTAGTTTTAAGCCAAAAATGAAAAATACCTGGTTTGATTTAGAATAGAAGTAACAAGTATGCCGAGTGTAGTCTTAAAAATATTTTCTTTTGTAATGAAAATATCTTGCATCTCTTTCTTTCTCTAATCTGTCCTTGTGACAATGCAATCTTTTTTCTGCAGATCAAGATTCTGTTCGTTTACTTGCTGTTGAGGGCTGTGCTGCTCTTGGCAAGTTGTTGGAACCACAAGACTGTATTGCACATATTCTTCCTGTCATTGTCGTTTTTTCCCAGGTTATTTTTTATCTTTTTGTTTCTGAAATCAATGTTTAATTTATAGTTTTCCCAATTTCTCATATCACTATATATTTATATAAGGTTGAATTGGTGGGTGTATGTAAGTTATATACACCAATTTATATCCATATTTTCATTTTTCTTATATTTTGGATGGGTGCTCAATTTTAGGACAAATCATGGCGTGTGCGTTATATGGTTGCAAATCAGCTTTATGAGCTATGTGAAGCTGTGGGCCCTGAACCTACCAAGTATGTTTTTTTTCTAAATATCTTGATATAACTATTTAAAAAATCTTTTGCTGATAAGTTTCTTTATTTATCTTCTTTTTTCTGTTTAATTTTTTGGTTATTTTATTAATATGATTTTGGTTGCACCAAAAAGGACGGATTTGGTTCCAGCATACGTGAGGTTGCTTCGTGATAATGAAGCCGAAGTACGTATTGCAGCCGCCGGTAAAGTCACCAAATTCTCCCGCATTCTTAGTCCTGAACTTGCTCTTCAGCATATTCTTCCTTGTGTCAAGGTAATTGTTTGTTAAGTTAACTTTTCATTCAAGATTTTATATTTTCCATTTCTTTTTCTTACTATTTTTTATAATGGTAGGAATTGTCTTCAGATTCTTCTCAGCATGTTAGGTCTGCTCTTGCTTCTGTTATTATGGGCATGGCCCCTGTTTTAGGCAAGGTAGTTATTTAATAGTTTTATCTACTATCTTATATGGATGATTAGATTAACATATCATGATTATGTTTATTTGTGTTAACTATACAGGATGCAACTATTGAACAACTTTTGCCTATATTTCTGTCACTTCTAAAAGACGAGTTTCCAGATGTGCGTCTCAATATTATTAGTAAGCTGGATCAAGTGAATCAGGTAGAATGACATTTACTAATGGTGCTTTTTACCAATTTCAAACTATATTATATTTATCAATCTTATTATGTTGTTTTTTATGTGTTTGCTTGTGATCAACAGGTGATTGGAATCGATCTTTTGTCCCAATCATTACTTCCAGCAATTGTAGAACTGGCTGAAGATAGGCATTGGAGGGTTCGCTTGGCTATAATAGAATACATACCTTTATTAGCAAGTCAGTTAGGTGTTGGGTTTTTTGATGATAAACTTGGTGCTCTCTGCATGCAATGGTTACAAGACAAGGTTTATATATAATTTTTTTAACAAAATATGGAGTAGTATTTTTTTTTTTAAATATATATATATGGGTTTGTATACCTGCAGGTTTACTCCATCAGAGAGGCTGCTGCTAACAACCTGAAACGTCTTGCAGAGGAATTCGGTCCAGATTGGGCTATGCAGCATATTGTTCCACAGGTACAAACTAGTTATAGTTTAATTCACTTTATCTTTCTATTTACATGTGTGTTTTTTTTAAATATCGTTTATTTATTGTTCTGTTCACAGGTGTTGGAAATGGTTAACAACCCACATTACTTGTATCGTATGACAATTCTTGGTGCGATTTCTTTACTTGCTCCTGTTATGGGCTCAGAAATCACCTGTTCTAAGCTGCTTCCAGTTGTCATTACTCTAGCCAAAGACAGGTATTTGCATTTATATCTTTCTATTGTTATCATTATTATTAATATTACCCTAGGCTCTTAAAAGTTCTTGTCATTAGAATTTTAACGATATGAGCTGGTTCCATTTTATAACGTGTGTTCTTTTTCAGAGTGGCAAATATCAGGTTTAATGTGGCAAAGGTGTTGCAATCTTTTATTCCTATAGTTGAACAATCTGTAAGTAACTTTTTTTTCCTCTTTTTGGTTTGGTTATGCATATTAACCTCCCTTTTATGCATTCATAATAAACTTGTGTTATAATATATTTTCTATTTAGGTGATGGAGAAAACGGTTAGGCCATGCCTGGTTGAGCTGGCAGAGGATCCAGACGTTGATGTCCGTTATTTTTCAAAACAAGCACTTGAAGCAATCGATCAAGTCATGATGACAAGCTAAAGCAAATTTCCTCCAAATTTGCAGCCTCCTTTATATGGACATTACTGTAATGTCAATGTGCTCCCTTTTCTTATAAAAGCACCAAACATAGATTCAATTAGTCCCTGTTCCCCTTCTACCTTTGTCTATTTTTGCCTTGGTTTTTTGCTTTTCAAAATTTAGCAGACAATATCGTGTGTCGTGATTATGGATGCAGATTAAGATCCTTGTTTTGTCATCGAAGCCATGATGTTTGCTGTCATAGCTGGTAATTTCGACAAATGTTGATAGCGTTAGTTTAATCGAGAAATGTGCTAGTTTTCAGTTTTATGGTTTGATTTGCTTTCTGTAGTATAAAACTTGCTTTACTTGGATCTGAAATGTTGCCTTTATGGAACTGAAAGTTTGATACATCATGAGGTGGTACGAGTCAATTATTATATATTTACGTGTGTTCAAACTATATGTAAAGCTTACAATTTTATACATGTGAGTTTTGAGAGTTCCTGAAAGATGTACTTCAATGGACCATGCTCCAAAGTCTAGGGGCCTCTCCCGACATCTTGGGCTTTAAATTATAAGCTGGCGGTCTGGCATGCTGGTGCTTTGGTGAGGTTGTGAACTTGAAGTTTAAGTTGGGGCTTGTTTAACATAAGAGCTTGAACTGAGCTTATACAAGAAGTTTGCTTTGGGTTGTGAAACTAAACGAGCCATTTTGATTTATTTTTAGATTGATATACATGTTATCTTCTATAATTTGTTTCAATAATAGTTTTATTACAACTTGCAGTTACAAAATTCATAAATGTACAGATATGAAAATGCTTTGTGATACATCTCGAACCACTAACGTACTTGATACGATATAGTCATATGGGTACATTACAATAATACAAAATGTTATATCATGTCTTGTCAGTTACATCAAAGTCTATAAATTTATGTTACAAAATGCACGAGTACTATTTCGCGGGTTTTAACTATCAATAATATTTATCTACATAAGCATATTATGAAATATATACATAAGCAAGCATCATTTATCTGTTTTACAGTTTTTTTTATGTGTGCTTTCGAGTTTCTAACTCATTATCTCACAAGGTGTTTAAGAGGTTAAAACAAAAAAAAAACATGTACAACATATAACAAAATAACAAAAAAAGGACATACTTCCAACTTTCATGTAAAAGAAATGAGTAACCGATGAAACAAAAGACATGTGTTATGATTTTCATGTATTATAAATTAAAAGTATGATTAAATAGTCTTAATACTTTCAAAAGTTATTTTGTAATAAAACACTCTTAAGAATTATTTAGACTTTTGGATTGTATAAATAATGTCCATGATACCAACTACTATACAATTGGGTATTTGCTATCGAATATTGTGATTAAGAAGGGTAATAATTTTAACGAGCGGCTTGTGATAGTAATCATCAACAGTCGCGTAATTAGCGACCACACTCATACCAGTCGTTAAATGGTCATAAATTCTGTCATGTTTTAGTTTGATAGCAAGACGGCAGGAAGAAAAATTAATATTAAGAATTGAATTTAAGTCGCACATTAGTTTAAAAAAAACAAAAAAAAAACTAAAACTAAATGCATGTCGCAAAAATTTTATGACTGTTTCAACTTGCTGATAGACGAGTTGTAAAATTTGAAAAAGGAAATCAAGTTACATTTAAATTTAAATGTTGTTGGATCTTAAAGTTGTGAAAAGAGTAAATTAAAGTTTTAAAGTATTATAACTATGACTAATGTATTTCTTCTTACAACACCTTTTGACACTTGACACTAGTTATATGAACACTTGTACGATTTACATAATATATAACATAAAGATTTAAGGTATTATAATAATAACTAAAGTAAGTTTATACCACTAACATGTTATTCCTCTTGATGATGAATGCCTTGATATGTGAAATCATTTCTTGAGTTCTCATTTGTGACAAGTGAGATTTGTCAAGAATCTGGAATGCATGACCAACACCTTTATACACCACTTGTTCTACTTGTACCCCTGAAGTTTCAAGAAGCCCACAAAATTCCATATTCCTATCTTTTAAAATGTCCAATTCTGATACACATACCATGGTGGCCAAATATCTCATTCTTCCTATCATGGTTGACCTTCTTGCCCTTGGGTTGCACCACGGATGGTCACGGTTCACCCCTTTCGGTAACGAGAGTCTCCAATATGTGTCTGAGGCCGCTAGGTTGAGCGCAGAGCCAGGTGCTTGGACCATGAGAGTTTCTGAATCCGTTCTTAATTCTCCACCAAAGAAAGGTTGGATTAGAATGTTACCTTTGATGGTTAATGGTTTTAGATGTGCGCGCTTGGCGCACAATCTTAATGTCACATTATGCGCTATATTAGCACCAGCGCTATCGCCTGCCAAAAACATGTTGGTGAAATCACACTGCTTTGACCACCATTTATTGGATTCACTTGTAGCTTGTTGTTTCACCCACATAAGTGTCTTTTGCCCGTCTTCATAGGCCGCCGGAAGAGGGTTCTCGGGGGCTAAACGATAATTTACTGACATGATCACACAACCGGCTTTACTTGCTACAAGTCCAAGAAACTCATGGTAACAACTCCAAGCAGCCGAACCAACACAAAACCCTCCTCCGTGGAAATAAACTAGCAAAGGGAGCTTGACATCGCGTTTTGGGACATATAAACGCGCCCAAATATTTGTAAACTTGTCCATCACCACATCCTTACATGTCACACCAAGTTCAATGGGTAACGTGCATATAACACGAGGAACAATCTCGTGTCTTTCTACGTGTCCATCTTTGTAAACTCTAATTAAACCCTCGATTTCTTCGATTAAAGTTCTAGGGTTATGAGGTTTTTCGTAATAACTACTTGATGACTTAAAGTTGAATGTAAGGGGCTTATGGTGGCTGTTCTTTTTCTTCTCATAGCTTTGATATGATGTAATCAAATGAAGACAAGTGTGGGATGGGATTAATAACTTGTAAAGCTTTTGCTCATTTCATCATCTATATATAGGAAAATTCCACAAAGATAAGATTGGTAGTTCACACATTTTGAGGGCATTATGGGTATATTAAAATATTAAAAGTTGCCAAGCATATAGGAAGTTGCCAAGTGTCATCAAAGGAACCAAGTTTTGTGGGGCTAAAGACTATTATTGAAGTGTACAAACGTGTAACCCATTTTGAATGTTGCATACCATATTATTGTCTATTATGTGTACTTGTAATTAGGCTTAATGATAAATGTTTTGACCTATTGTTTTGTTGATTCCACCATTGAAGAAACGTCACTACTATTGGAAGCTAAAGCTACTTCACAAGGGCATTTTTAGCTAGGAAAATGTGAATTTCAAATTATTAACTTAGGTAAAACATAATTAGTACAAATAGTAGAATTATTGAACCAATTTATTTAAAATATTGGTTTATTGGTGGATTGATATCAAACGATCGAATTATGTTATGGTAAATACTAAAAAAGAATATAAAATATAAAATGTCTAAAAATATAAATAGTAAAAAAAGTTTAATTCAACAATTCGATCATGAAATAAGTCATTTATAATATAAAACTGGTCTTGAAAAAACCAATTCCACCATAAACAAATTTTTTATATGAGTGTAAAAGGAATCAACATGGTGGCCGGTTTTTTATATGACATGTTTTTTTTAAACAATGGGTTTAAGACATTTTTTAAAATCTAAAATTTTGAGCATAACTGCAAGAAATAGTAAAATGATATTTTTAAATATAAGAAACGCATCTTAAAAATTATCATAAATGTTTATGAGAAAAAAAGGAAGAAGAAAGAAAAAAACCTTTAATCTAAAATTGCAAAATAAATCCTTTTCTTTTTAGACATGAAGTAAAACAATCTCAAAAAATGTATGTGATTGAGAAAACAAGTGGGGTATGCATTGTTGACACAAAGGGTACCAAAAAGACAAGAAGACAAAAAGTAAGAAAGTGAGTTGACATTATTGAAAATAATTTCGCAAAGCGTCAAAAATCAAAGAGGCCTAACTTCATGTTGTCCCCCAACATCTTTCCCATCAACTTTTAATTACCATATCTCAAATGACATGTGATTAAATTAAAATTTTATTAGCTCATCATTTTAATTAATAATAAATTATAATATTTAATCCTCTTATTTTTGAAACTCATATCTCCTCTTTAGATTTTATCACCTTACCTTGATCTTAATCTTTGAAAAAAATAAAAGAATATAACAATACACATAGAAGAATTCTCTCTAGCCTTCTAGTTTCATTCTCACTATGTGTGGATAATATGGTAACAAGTAACAACTCATAAGACCTACTTTTGCTTTTTATCTTTGATTATTATATATATATACACACACACATTACTAATCTTGGTATGTATTATGGGTTGTACCATATGTTTTAGTGGATTGTATTCATCTTTTGTCTTTTTTGTTAATCTTTAAATATTTTGTTTTAACACAATACTTTTACATATTTTATAATTCCTTATACGTTTCATATTTTATATAATTTCCGTCTTATGTTTCGGTCTTAATTTTACGAATTAACACGTTACAATGTGGGCGTCTAGTTCAACCTTTTTACCCTTTTTTATGTTTAACGGCCCTATCATAACGTTTGGGTATTAGATCGACTTAGTTATTAATTTTAGTGTTTTACACTTCACGTGCATGGTTTAACATTTTTACGTCTACTAGACTTTTTTTTATTTTTTTCGTTTTTTTTCTTATTTTATACTAGTTTTTTCAGTGTTGGTGTTCACTGACGGTGACATGATATTCGTATTACTTGACATGATTTTACGCCCCCACCAATCACATAAAAATTTTATTCTACTCCTTTTAAATTACCATAAACTAATTTACTCTAAACCAGATTGATAGTTTAAAAATTAAATAAAAACATGTGGGCCAGAAATTGTTATCTTAAAACCAGCATAGATAATTGTAAGACCCATAAATATAGATGACTTTGGGATTGAAATCTAGTGAATATAATTGATTCTGTTATACTTATAAAACATGTGAATTGGGATTCATTTTTATAAATCATTTAATAGTTTTATATAGACTGTCAGTTCTATATCTTTAAAATGAGTAAACCTTTCAAATTTAGATTAAAATTTAACGATTTTTCTTTAATATTTATTAGTTTCTTCTTACAACATGATTTTTTTTTATATTATGTCATTTTGTAGTTCGTGCTCTACGTCAATCATTTATATTCTAAGGGAAGATATTTTCTATCTTTTGTCTGAATGCTATAGTTAAAAGAAAAAAAAGAACAAATATATTTAAGATAATTCTTTATTGCCTTCTAGATTCATTTTCATTGTTTGTGCACATTATCATAACAAGTCAATAACTCAAACAAGTCAATAACTCAAAGGTCATAAGAACATTCACGGTCCTGTAATATATTTTTGTAATCAGATGACTTGTTTTATAAGAAATGGTTGCGAGTGAATAAAATGAAAATTTTATAAGAGTTGTATTGTGTATTCTTATATTTGGGGAAACACGATACAACCCCAATAGTTTTTTAATATTTTTAAAATTGGTTGTGAGTGAATGAATGATAAAAAGAAATAACAGATATATAAAATAATATTATTTAATTAAAAAGGAGAAAAAATAATAATTTTTAGTATAATTATAAGGATAAAAATGATGGGTGGATTGTGAATGCTCTAATAGGCTTTTGCTTTATTTATGTAGAGAAAATTGCATAAGTAGTTTTGTGGTTTAAGCGGATTGCATATTTGGTTTTCTACCTTGAAAATTATAAATGTAAAATTTTTAAGTTTGATTCCTAAATTATGAAAACATTGCAAAATCAGTTCAAACTTTTATATGAGTGTTGCACTTTTGGTCTCTAAAATTAAACTTAAAAGTAATTTCAAACCTTATGAAATACATAAAAATTAAAAATGAAATTATTGTTAGAGATCAAAAGTGCAATGGTACATAAAAGCTTTTATTAACTTTGTAGTCTTTAAAATTTAAAGATCAAACATAAAATCTAGTTATAGCACATGGACCATTTATGTAATTATTTATTTATTTATTTATTTATTTATTTTAGTTTTGCAAAGCAAATATCACGTTTGTAAAGTTTAGAAAAGAAGAAAGATTTTTATAACATTATACTAGACGTTCTACATAACTGATAATTTTGCAATATGTCAATCTTTTTTCTAGAAACAGAAGATTTTATAAAGATGTGTTTTTCATTGAAAAATGGATTAGTTTTGGAGTAATTGGACTAACATTTTTATTGTATATACCATAATTCCAAGAAAATAAAAAGAATCGCAATTGACAAGTGGAATATCACGAAATAACATGCGGGGATGACGGGTATACAAGCATAAGGTAGCGTTTGGTATGCAGGAATGAGGGGCGAAATGAAATGAACCATTGTGGGTGAATGAATAAAGACATGTTTGGTTGGTGGAGGTAATGGAATGAACCATTACGTAGTTGATTCCATTCCCTCAAATTCATTCCATCCACTCCTCATTTTTTTTTCCATTCCATACCTTCTTTCATCATTAGTCACCAACACCACCTGTCACAACAACCACCACCGACCACCAAGATCACTCGTCACCAGCAACCACCACCGGCCACCACTGTGGTCGGCACCACTACCCCGGGAACGCCATCGCCGGACACCGCCACCGCCGCCGCCACCGGAAACCACTGAAGGCCACCACCACCGGCCACGGCCGGCCCTGGAAACCACCGCCGAAAACCACCTCCAAAGGCCACTGCCGCCGCCGAGAACCACCACCGCAAGAAACCACCTCCGAAGGCCACCACCGCCATCGCAAGAAACCATCTCCGAAGGCCACCACCGCCATCACAAGAAACCATCTCCGAAGGCCACCACCGACATCGCTAGAAACCACC
>BJCM01083666.1:0-16392 GCA_018326385.1 Flaveria bidentis | reverse complement strand
AAATTTATAAATAAAAAAATAACATAAAAATAAAAAAAATAAAAACACAAAAATGTTCCCCAACTTTCCCTCTTTCATAAAAAAAAGAAAAAAATTATAAAAAATAAAAAAAAATTCCCGTTGTTTTAACAAAATTCGTTTTACACATGTGTAATATCGGATTTACACATGTGTAAATCCAGTACTACACATGTGTATAACTAGATTTACACACATGTGTGATATACTTTTTTTAGAAAAGTATATTAATATGGTAGGCGTTGGAAAGATTAAAAATAGTGAATTTTATGGTGAATTTTTTTTAAAAAAAATGATGTCGTAAAAAAAAATTACAAACGTTTAAAAAAAGGAAAATGACATGTGATTTGCATGTGATAAAAAATGAGTGGCTGATATTGGTTCCTAGAGTTCTCACAAAATATATAAATATATATATATATATATATATATATATATATATATGATTTTACAAGTCTTCATTTTCATAAAATTACTATTAGTATTATCATTAATTTGATATTTTTAGTTAATTTTGGGCATAGTTTGTTTTTGCATAACATTTAACATATAACATTTTATTAAATTCTTAATATACTATTACAACATCTATTTATTCATGCTTTGATATAAATTTAATTTAAAGTGAGACAAATCAAATATAATATGTTTTTACTTTTTGTTCACTTTAGAAAATGTTCATATTTATGGAATTTCGAATATGAATATATTACGGTATACTTATTTTTATTTATGTTTTTATATAAGTTCAAACTAAACCTAGTTAATATAACTTTTTCTTTTTATTCACTTTATTATTTCTCTATAATTAATTTCGTAACAACATGATCTTCAGCTTGTTTTTTTCCTAAGTTCTATATTCAATTTGATGCTCCATATTTTTTATTTTTAGATAATTTTCTCTCTTCGTGCGGAGATTCCCCTAGTTTTAAATTTGATCAAAAATTCCGATTTACGATTTCAATAATTTAAAAATTAGAATCAAACACTCAGTTAGTAATTAAAATAAAAACTTCAACCATCAATTATCATTAACATATAATTGGCTACATATAATTTACTAAAGTCTTGATGTTACCGAAATGGAATCCACACATGAAATATAGGAAAGGGGTGTTTCATGTTTGGATATATATTTTTTCACAGACTACAAGGGTGTCCGTGTAATATAACGGGACGACATTTTATATATGGTACATGTTTCTAGTATTTTGTTATTTCTTATAATATTTTTACAAAAGTTTATTATGTTTTTTGTAAGTTAAAATTTAAAACACCAAATAAATGGGTTTTGAATGACTACTTATACATTTGCGCATTAAATTATTGTATCTCACAAAATACAAATAGATTTAGCAAAAAGTTTACACCAAAATTTAAAAAAATACACGTTACAATTGTAATCTTAAAAGTTTTAAAATGTGATAGATTAAAAGATATAACTGAAATCTTAAACGAAATAAGTTTTTTTTTTGTTTGTTGATAGATAATGTAAATTTGTATGTAAGTGTTAGTAAGTGTCAGGTTATTATCTAACTGTTTGTAAAGGGTAATATGTTAATAATGTTATAAATACCATTTTTCCTCAAAAGTTGTTGTATCTTATGCATGAAATAAAGTAATTTCTCTTAATTTTATGATATCTTAAAATACCTCTCTCATATATTTTATATATAGTAGAGATAGACTGCGCGCTTTAGAAAATTTATGAGTATTTGTTTCAAAATTTTATAAAAATATATTTACATAATTACTCAATGGTAGTACCGTTCACCTTTAAAGTTAGTATATGTGTACATTTAGTATAAATATTTAAAGTTGTGTATTAATCAATATTATATATGCGTACAGTTAGTTTATTAGTAATTCAAATTTGTTAAAAATTTTATGTCAATGCAATGGTAGTATCTTTCACATTTAAAGTTAGTATATGTGTACAATTAGTATAAATATTTAAAGTTGTTTATAGTTATTTCTTACTCAATGCTATATATGTGTACAGTTAGTTTATTAGTAATTCAAATTTGTTAAATTTTTATAGAAATAGCTAGTATAAAGGTTTAAAGATGTAATTTTTTATTCACTATTAACTCATAATTTAAACTTCATTTAACATAAAAAAATAACTTCGCTTAAGTAATTCAAATTTGTTAAATTTTTACGTAAGTGTTAAGTAACTTCACTTATTAGTAATAAAAATGCTTATATGTTCCATCTAGTAATTGGTTACTAAATCCCTAAAATAATGGATATGATTGAATAATTGGTTCTTAAATTCCTAAACTAATGCAAGATTTAAATATTAAATAATTCAAATTTGTTAATCTTGTATGTAAGTGTTAGTAAATGTAGGGTTATTATGTAATTAGTTGTAAGAGAATAATCCGTACTTAATGATATAATTACTACTATACCCTTAAAAATGATTGTAAATTATGCATTGAGATAAGTATGTGTTTTTTATTTTAGGATATCTTAAAACACCTCTCCTAAATACTTTATATATAATATAGATAATCATTAAAACTTAAGTTAGAAAACTAGTTTTGAACCTTTTATCAGACAGTAAAAAAAAACTACACATTTAACTGTTTTTACATAATTTAAAGAGCGTGTCTCGTATATTCTATCATTTTGTCTATTCTATGGCAAATAATCACTCAATTATTAAATAAATTGTTTTCTAATTCTATATGATTCAAATTGTAATATTAGTTCACAAAAATTTACCATGTATTTCTGATATTGTTGGTATTTCTCACATTGAATTTATAATATCGACCGTAATACGTTCATGAACACTCGTTTATAATTGTTCTTTTATGTAATTATTTACGTTTGTTATGTTATGTTTGTTTGCTAATTTATCTAAATTTATCTGTATTACTAATGGGCGCACGCAAAAACGCATCACCCAAATGAAAATTCAGAATCAGTGTTAATCCTTAGGTAATTTTTACTGATAAATTGAATTAACAAACACGAATACATTCATCTCCTTCGTTCATTTGTATTCATTCCTTTATATTAATGTAATGATACAAACAAGAAGGAACATAACTGAACACAAGCACATTCATTTTATAACCAACAGATACAAACAAAATAATACGTTTGTTTAAATGTTCGTGTCCGTTCATTTAGTCATTAAAATTAAATGACCAAAACCTTGTTCATTTTTTATATTTTTTCATCTAGGGTGGTTAGTCTAACTCATGCTTCTCTTTTCTGATTATATAAGAAATTAAACACCTCCCTCTCTCATGTAATAAAAAGAAGCCTCATGTAGTCATGTGTCCTCTTTTTTTAAAACCTAAACTTCCTCCATCACCACCATACTTGACCATCATCATTCTTCTTCATATTCTTCTTCATATTCTTCTTCTTCACTTCTTCTTCAACTGAAATACTGTTCATGGCTGCTGACTCCACACCCCCTTTTCACCTCCACCCTGATCTCCACCTGCAAATCCCTCAAGATTCCGGCGAAGAAGACGACCCCAACCAAACCACCCCCGCCGGCTCCGGCGACGGCTCCGGCCGCCGCCCACGCGGGCGCCCACCGGGCTCCAAAAACAAGCCCAAGCCGCCGGTGATCATCACCCGTGAAAGCGCCAACACACTCAGAGCCCACATCCTCGAAATCAGCAACGGCTGTGATGTCTTCGAATCCGTAGCTGATTACGCCAGAAAACGCCAACGTGGGATTTGCATCCTCAGCGGCTCCGGCACCGTCAACAACGTCAGCCTCCGCCAGCCCGCCGCCGCCGGCTCCGTCCTCACGCTTCATGGAAGGTTCGAGATTCTTTCGCTTTCGGGCTCTTTTTTGCCTCCGCCGGCGCCGCCGGGGGCTACCAGTTTGACTATCTATTTAGCCGGTGGTCAAGGGCAGGTGGTCGGTGGCAACGTCGTCGGAGCTCTGGTGGCGTCTGGGCCGGTGATTGTTATCGCTGCTTCTTTCACGAATGTGGCTTATGAACGGCTGCCGTTGGATGAAGATGAGGCCGCCGCCAGCAGCGGCGGAGGTGGCAACGCCGACGGCGGCGACGGTGGCGGTGGTCAACCGTTTCAAGACCCGTCGTCGATGGGTTTACCGTTTTTTAACTTACCACTTAATATGCCCAACGTTCAGTTGCCGGTGGACGGTGGTGGTTGGTCCGCTAACGCCGCCAGTCGACCACCGTTCTGATCAAAACAACCGATCATCGTCATCAACAACAACAGCAACATCATCATCATCATCATCATCATTGTTATCATCGTGGTCATCATCATTCATCGATTACCAACATTTATCATGGATCGACAGTATCTGTATCGGATGTCATTAGGTTATAATTTTGTTGATCCGATCGTAGGTTTTTGTTAGCTTTTTTTATTTTTATTTTTGTGAATTATGATTTAAGATTAATGGTCAGATTATCATCGTCTGTATTGATTTGTGAAACTATTTGATCTTTTTAAAAGCAAGTTTGGCGAGAAGTGGTATGAATATTAAACTATTTAATCTCCTTTCTTGGGCTTGATGAGTTTTTTAATTATATTATAAAATTATTAAAGATGGTCACATATTATATACAATGACGTTTTTAATAACTTTGGTAATATTTTATTGTTAAATCAACGTGTAGTTATCAGTTCTTGGAATCAAACGTATATTTAATGATTATGGAGCTTAATCAATCAGTTTTTATATTTATATATATTCAGGAGCCTATGGACATTTTGTTATGGATATTATATTTCTTAAGTCGTTCAATGTATTTGCATATTTTATTTTGTTTTCGTGTGTTAGTTACATTTAATGTTGTTGATTAATTAAATGCAAACCCCATATTTTATTTTATTTTTTATCTTCTTTTTAAGTAGTCTCCATTCTGGATTCGTAGTAGTTGCTGAATTCGATGGATAAACATGTGTTCTTGGGGATAATAATCTGGGCATGTGAACATTTAAGCTTTTCCTGAATAGATGCTCCAGTCTTTCAACTTTTTATTTTAAATACTGAAAAGAATTACGAATGCAATTAAAATATTTATATTGTAGTGTGTTTACTTTAGCATACACAACATTTTCAGTAGGACTGACAATTGAGTCAAGGATTGCTTAAAGGTCGATAGGTTTTGAGTTCAACTTGAAAGCTTGAAGCTAAGTTTGAGTTCAACTAGCTTAGCTTGACACATGCTTGACCTATAAATCTTGATAAAAAGCTATTGTAAGTTAAGTTTGATTCGCTATATAGTTCAAACTTCTTGTATAAACTCTAACTTGAGTTCAATAAAAGCTCGACTCAAAATGAGTTTGAATGGCTCAAAGGCTTACTCGTTTATAGTAGTGTTACTATTGTGTTAGTACCATATTATTAGGCTTTTTGCTGTAGAATGATGCTAGCATTTAGTCAGTCATGTCTATACAATGATTTGTGAATCTTGAAAAGTACTTAAAAATATAATAAAAAGCCCTCACCAATGTTTGTATATATGTTGGCTTGGTCAAGACCATTTCTTGTAGTCCCAACATCATGGTCCTCTTGTTCAAAAATAGACAATCAAAACGTCACAATATAGTTTTGAAGCCCATTGTATGTATGGAGTATAAAATACTCAATATAGTCTATTTTGGGATACCAATCATATGCCATATTAATATTTATGTTTGAATACAGAAAAAAACCTGTGTCGCTCTCTCTCTCTCTCTCTCTCTCCCTCTAAAAGTTACATGGTTTCTTCTTTCTTAAATCTGCTAGCCTAAGGTCGAGTTACACCCTTTCTCCACAACTCACTTTCATTGCACAAGTGATGACCTTTCTCGCATCTAATTATTAGCTTCTAATGATCAATACAAATAGATACAAGTGTGTTCTTGCTTGATAATTTAAACCTTAATTAATGTAAGGATTAACCACATAAGGTTGGAACGTCTTTACAAGTTTCACATTTAAAGGATTTACACTAAGAGTATCATGATCACACCTCAAACATTTTTATTATGATAATTTTACCTACAATTAAAGATAAGAAAGATAAAATCACGCCATCAAGTACATTTACTAAAGAAAATAAATTTGATTTTTAAGTTGACAATTTTACGTACCTTTGAGGATAAAAAAAAGTGTATTTGTGTTATGAGTGGGTAAATTTATAAAATGGGATGCATATGGTCACATGGCATGGTTTACTATCACCTTGGATCCCATGTTTAAATAAAAACTAATTTTAGTTCTGTAAATGAACGCTGATGTCATTTTAGATCCTAGGTAACGTAATATTTTTAATCTTATTCAAATGGACGGTTTGTTTGTACCGGTTTGCCAACTTTTTATTCTTGGCCTTTTGATTCTAGGATACATGTCATCCAACGTATCCGTATGTATTTAATATACTTATTAGTTTGTTAAAGTTCACTATTTTGAGATTGTGAAGTATATTTCTTACTATTTTAAGTTTATATAATTTTATTACAAAATGTTTAACAATACAAAAACTAAACAAGTGAATTAGTATATTATTGTGTTAGGTTAGTACTTTGTTTATTACACGAGTTAAATAAATAAAATATTAAATAGTTAGTAACGAGAGTTAATTATTTACAAAATGACACTTTGAGATTAGATACGATTGAAATTACGTATGTGTAAAGACTATAAATAATGAAAAGCTTACTATTTGGGATTGTGAAGTATATTTCTTACTAATTTAAGTTTATATAATTTTATTACAAAATGTTTAATAATACAAAAACTAAACAACAAGTGACTTAGTATATTACTGGGCTAGGTTAGTACTTCGTTTATTACACGTTAAATAAATAAAATATTAAATAGTTAGTAACGAGAGTTTATTATTTACAAAATGACATTTTGAGATTAGATAAGATTGAATTATGTATATGTAAGAACTATAAATAATGAAATAATAATAATATCATTTTTTAAC
Source organism: Flaveria bidentis (assembly GCA_018326385.1). Lineage (NCBI taxonomy): Eukaryota > Viridiplantae > Streptophyta > Magnoliopsida > Asterales > Asteraceae > Flaveria > Flaveria bidentis. The sequence goes on along the minus strand of BJCM01083666.1, from coordinate 9,439 downwards.
TTTTATTTTTAAATTCTTTTTGAAAAAAAAAAGTTTTAACATTTTTTTCAAAACTAACCATTTTCCAGAAAAAAATATCATTTTTAAAAGTTTATTTGTTATATCTCTAAGTGTTAATTGTTTTGGTTTATAAAAGTTTTATATATATATTTTAAAAACACCGTTTTAAAAATATTTCGTATTTATGAAATTTGATGTTTTAGAAAAGTTTATTATTTTATAACATTTTATTTCTTCAAATATTACATTTATAAAAAAGATCTCTTCTCAATTTATTAAAAAGCTATTTTATATCTAAAAATAAATTAAATAATATAATTAATAGTTAATGTAACTAATTAATTGGATATAAAAGTTGCTGAATAAATTTACATGTCTATATTTATGTTAAATGTTTACCTAAAATTTTCTTTTTTTATCATAACAGATAGAATACCAAAAAACACAAGAAAAGTTTGCCATAAATGGTTCGTGTAAGCATGGATGTATGTGTCTGATAATCATGCTAGCTATCAAATGAATAATACAATATCCATTCCTGAATCCACAAATATTAATAATGTTGTGTTACGAGTTTACCTTTTTTTTTTCTTTCATTTTTCTAATTGTTTTCTTATCTTTTTGTTCTTTTCTTATTTTCACTGCCTTTCACTTTAAAATGATATTTTAACCTTCATTTTTTTATTTTTGTAGCAAGAAAACTCTAAAATACTACTATTTTTTTTCTTTCACTCCTTATTTCCTCTAAATGAATTCAGCGTAAGGGTAATAGAATGCAAAGATCTTTAAGATCAAGGACTAAAGCTTAAATTCCTACAACTTATTTTCATTCTACCATTTTCTAATCTCTTCAATTCTCCCCACTTCTCTCCACCGGTTGCATACGTTTCTCTCCGTGTGTGTGTGTTTTTTCTTCTTCTGAGATCTTCATAATCATATACAGCATCAATGTCGATAACCTTAGGCAAAATTGATTTCATTTCTTGCTGTGGAAGCACCAAATTTGCTGAAGAAATGGTCGCAGATGGACCCTTTGCTACTTACGAAGAAGCTGTTGCTGCAGCCAACAACATATGGTTCAATAAGGTCTGTATATCCATCTGTGTGTAATCACTTAGATTGAATTGTCAATTTGATGGATTAAGTGATCGCAGGTTGATGTACATGGTTGGCTTGAAGCATTCGAAGCTCACCCCCAAATTGGGCAAAACCCTTCTTCTGCTGCTCACAAAAGTTCCACAAGCGCTCAGTTAAGTTCATTTCCCTCGATCGATGAATCGATTGGAAGATACCATATCGAGTGATCGATCGATCGAATCGATTTGTTGGATTTTTGCTTCCTTGATCATCTCAAATTTTCCACTTATTATGTTTATTAAACAAATCACTCATATAGTTTTGAAGTTTGGTTTGGTGATCTGTAATACTGTTTGATTTTGTGTTTGAGGTATAAATGATAAGTTTTAACTTCGAAATTGATCTCAGTTTGTAGAGGATTTTAATCTTATCTAATTCAGGATCTTATCTTTTATTCAACATATTATTTAACATAAATCTCAGAGAAACATAAACACTAAAGGATGTTTGGTAATTTCTGAATGATTAAGTGTTCAATAAGAGGTATGAACCATTAAGTGCTGAACCATTAAGTGCTGAACCATTAAGTGTTGAACCATTAAGATGTTTGAACCATTAAGAGTTAGTATATCGTTTAACTATTCAAAGGTAAATGTCTGACCAATTCAGATAAGAGGTTTTAACCATTAAGCATTAGACCTCTTAACCATTTAGCATTAGTTCAGACATTTGCTCGCGAAACAAACAGTGTAAACCATTAAGTGTTGAACCATTCAGACATCTGAATCATAAAGAGGTTAATTCAGATGTTGTCAAACAACCTTTAAGTGTCCTAGTGCATATTGAAATTTGAAATATTGTAAACCATGAATACAAGATGCTTCATGGAGGCTAGACAGCTCTATGTAGCCTGTATTAGTATCTTAATCTTCGTATCAGGGGAGGGGATATATCATGTCTATAAAGAAGAATGCTCAAGATACCTTGTTAACATATGGCAAAAATGCATAATACAATTTCAATGGATCATGGAGTTGTTGGGATTTAATTAACCTGTCAAGTCTATGCGTATCATTCGGCAAAAATACATGAAAAGTGAAATTTATAGAACTCACAGTTTATATGCATTGAGAAATGAAAATCACATTGTGCTTTTATTTGTAAGTCCCTGCATTCTTGTTAGCTCTTCGACTAATTATTGGGGCTTTCTCTGTTTGTAGGTGGAGCAAAGGGGAGCAGTCCACTGCTCTAGCCACTGCAACTGATTCTACCCTACAAGTATTCATCTTAACACTAAAATTGTAATGTGTTATATTAATGAGAAATATTCAGATGTATGATCTGTTAACTGAGATGCAAAATTATGTTCTATACCAATTTTAACTGCAATCACCTGCTATACTCTGCTCAGAAATGGCTGCCGACTCTTTACTGTTTTTGTTTAAACATTTGTGGTTCTTGAATATAAGTACACTAAAATTTAGGACTTCTACATATATTTGAATTGGGGTTCTTTTTGCAGGAGTTATATGAGTGGAATTCTCGATATAAGCAAAAGTTTGGGTTTGTTTTCCTTATATGTGCATCTGGAAGAAGTACTCCTGAAATATTATCTGAGTTGAAGGTAACCTTTACATACATAATATTATTTTCTATTGTGCACTAAGAAGCAGTAAAACAAGGATGTCATAAGGACGTACAAATGAAGTTATGCTACTATTTGACTGATGTTATGCTATTCGTGTAGAGACGTTTTTCAAACAGGCCAATTGTTGAATTTGAGAATGCAGCCCAAGAACAAATGAAAATTACTGAATTACGTCTTCAGAAGCTTTTCTCAAATGTAGAAATTTCTGCTTCAACTCAGGCTCAGTCCAACACAAGCAATGTCACCAAAGCAGAAGGTGATTCTAATTTGTTTATATGACCCTTTTATAAATGACGGACATGTTGAATATGATTATGAAACAATATGTTACAACAATAATCTAAATCTTTAATAAAAGAATTTAGGAGGTTGTTTGCATTAAGAATAGACTTTGATCGACTTCCAACCTGGTAGCTGATGTGATAATGTGACAAGATAGACGTAGAGATCCACTGTTTTTTTTTTTAAATTTAAAATTTACCAGAACCATATGTAAAGGTCCCACTGATGTTGATCCTTTTAATGTAGAAGGTCGGATGAACATTTTGGGAGGGCATCTAACTGCTCCATCAGTAACTACACGGGTCCGCCCGCCCATCACGACCCATATACTAGATGTAGCCCGTGGGTGTCCTGCAGCTGGGATCGAAGTCCAGTTAGAAATGTACAATGCCGAACAGCCTGGACCAGTGTTTGGTGACTCGGATAAAGACAAGTGGATATTCCAAGGTTCATCAACTACAGATAAAGACGGAAGAAGTGGTCAGCTTATGAAAATAGTCAATGATTTAAGCCCTGGTGTGTATCGAATAAGTTTCAACACAGGCAAATACAACCCAAATGGTTTCTTCCCATTTGTCTCCATTGTCTTTGAGGTCAAAGAGTCCCAGAAAATGGAACATTTTCATGTTCCTTTGTTGCTTTCGCCTTTTTCATTCTCAACCTACAGGGGCAGCTAAGTATTGATGGTCTATTAGGATATCACAAACTATTACTCTGTTATGCAAGTTCTGTAAGTTATTTGTGATAAAATGTTGCTATTACCATGTTCTAACGCTTTGTGATTGGCCGCAAAAGGGACACACCTTATATGGGAAATATTCGAGTGCATATATACATGATGCAAGAGCAAAGGCACAATTGAAATGAAAATGGTCCCCTGTCTTGCCTCCATATCGAGGTCAAGATTTCAAATCTTGCAAGTGACAAGTAGTTGAGTATATTAAGTGTCGTCCAAAAAAATGTTTGTTCAATCATTCATCAAACGCTCAAATTATACTTCAAACTGGAGCTCTAAAAGAGCCATGTGATTTGAGAAAAGAGTATCAATATTCGGGGGACTTGCAAGGTTAAGACGACACCATACAAGAATGAGAGACTGAACAAGACCTGTTTACTAAGTGATTGTGTCCGGTTCAGATAGCTCTAAGATCAGTTCAAACCCAAGTGTTGTTTTAAGTTCACTTGCAACATCTTTTAATTAAAACTAAATTACCTAAACCAGTTATTTACATAGCAAAACTACTAACATTCTTTCTATTAAATTTATTTAAAAATGTCTTGAAATGAATTTGGATATCTGGGTCGAGTTAACAAGGCCACAAGAGATCGAGCAGGCAAGGGTAAGACACAGCTAAAGTTGCAAAGGCTCTACGCAGCGAAGAATATATTCAACATAGGGCTAAGATCACAAGTGACCACGTGTACACCATTGGATATGATGATAGTAGCCCAAACAATCGACATGTTGCTGATCATGGTCATGCAAGTCAACATGTAACCTGTGGTGGAGCCGCACGTTATTCAGGTGGCACATCAACCACATCACCAAGCCATGACAACCGAAAGATGGTCATACAACACAAGTATTTGTAGGTTAAACCATTTCGTTTATGAGGTTAGAGCTTGATGTTATGGACCCTATAAGGGGTTGGAGCTAATCTAATGTATTCTATATGTTTGCTTTAGATGTCATACAATTTAGACTCTGAGAAAACGAAATCTAATAACCGAGGTAGGAACAAACAAAATTTTGAAAAAACTAATGATTCTATGATTTTTTTAACAAGTTTGTGAAGAAATATATATTCAAGTGGCAATAACTTAAAATTAAAACAAAAATTACCCATCTAGTGCTTGAGTTAACTACCGTTTCGATTAATAATAAGCAATCTTATCATACATTTTGTGCAAAATGTTTTTTTCCCATCGGTTAAACTTCTCCCCTTAAAATCATAAAACATCAACTTTAGTGTGATGGCCAGAGGGTTAGTAATTGGATCGTATTGAACCCGAAACACAAATAAATTTAGTTCTGCAGCAATTTACTCCGAGATACAGACTTACCACTCGAAAATAATTACTGGGCAAATCCAATCCGATATTCCCGATACAGTTACACCACGTGGTACCGAATTAGCCTCCAAGATCACCTCCTAATTCTGCCACAAACTAGGATAGCAATGGAAAAAGACTATCTCTAAAACAGAGACAGATTTTTAGAAACTCCAAAAAAAACTGCATTCTCATTCATGATTTCTCAATACATACTGGAGAATAGAAGTCTACATTTAGGGAATTGAAATAACTGCTTTGGAAAAAGTCAAAATAAACAAAATAATTCTGAAAATAAAATAACATGGAATTAACTGAAATAACTCTATGTAGTAAACGTGGGGATGTCTGTGATCAAGTGTTGGTGCCAATTGACTGAATCAGGCTAACCCATGAAGGCCCAATTGGACTTGCATCATCATTGTGTGGGTTCAGAAAAGTTTGTCCTCAAACTTGGAATAGGTTCTTCAGGATCATAGTATGGTTGCAGATCAGCTATGTTGAACGTTGCAGATCAGCTATGTTGAACGTTGCAGATCAGCTATGTTGAACGTTGCAGATCAGCTATGTTCTTTAGGGGTTCCTGGAAGGTTGACTTTATAAGCATTATCGTCGACCTTCGCTAGAATCTGAAACGGACCTTCCGATCTGGGACTAAGCTTGGAACGACGTTTGGCTGGAAATCGATCCTTTCTTAAATGAACCCAAACAAGGTCACCCGGTTGAAATAGAATATGTTTTCTTCCTTTATCACGGCGGTACTTGAGGAGCTCATTGGACTTGGTGATCTTCTCATGAACATGCTAATGCAAGGCCTTAATATCAGCAGCCCGATCACTAGCTTCTTGACTGAACCTAGTGGAAGTGTCAAGAACAGCTAGGTCCAGTGGTGTTGCTGGATTTAAACCATACACAATTTTAAACGGTCTTCAAAGTCCTGCCTATCATAGCGGTTACTCTAAATAGGTTGACAAAAGTAGTTAATTATTATTACTTTAAAGTTAATTTCAATTTTTCTCTTTAAGGTTTGAAGAAAGTAATTATTTCTCTTCAAAAAATAAAAAATATCAATTTACCTCTAAAAGTTTCATATGTCGTTTCAATTTCATCCTAAAAAGTTTATAATTTTTAATAAGTTTAAACAAATAATTAAACTTTTAAACTAAAACTGAAATAACTTATAAAAATTTTAAAAATAAATTGATATTTTTAATCACAAACATAAAGAAGAACTTAACTCGTTACTATATTTACTAGGAAAACGAACACCGACGACCGGATATACAAACGGATCTTGGGCTAGTTGCCCATTAGGCAAAGGCAAAATGCCCCGCCCATTAATAAACTGATCCGACCCGACCCGATCTTATCTGATCCGATCCGATAATGATTTGCTTTTCAACGAGTTCGTTCTAAACTGCTAACCTTTAGTCATTGTTCTTGGCGACGTTTGGTTGATCTTCATGGCGCCAACAAATCAGGTATTCTGTCTATGTAATCCTTCTTATTTGAATCTTTTATAGTGAAATTCTGCACTCTTATTTACTTGATTATACTTTCCACATCTTCAACTGTTGCAATTTACATCCTGAGTTCTTCGTTATCATTTTGATCGCATTATTACCGTGTTTAGGTTGATTTGATTGAACTGCATATCCTAATTTCTTGTATCCGTAGGGATTGAGTTTAATTTACCAGAACTAAACCCTATTTCCAGTTGATTGGTTTCCCTCCTTTTCGTTCTTTGTTTGAGGAAATAATCAAGGGATTTAGTTTAATTTACGGTAATTGGTGATAAAATCAAATCAAAATTGAAAAGTGAGAACAATAAGATTTGAACTGGGAAAAAGGGTAGTTCATTTTACTTTGTAATCAAAGTATGTATGCTTCAGCAACAAGCCAATAACTTTGATTCACTTCAATGGAAGTTTAATAACCATGGTACATAAGGTTACTCACAAAACAGCAAATCTTATCTGCGTAAAATTGAATTTAAACAGTGCAACAAACTTAAAAACAGCTTATATGCATTAGGAATTACAAAGTAGAAAGAAAAATAATCAGAGTATATGTCATCTTCTAACCTGACCAGATTAAAAAAAGTCAAAACTAGAAGCGGAAAACAACGAATTTAAACCAATATTGGATTAGAAAGTAATTGCAACATGTGACTTTTACTCAATTTCAACCTAAGTTTTGTGTGCCTGATCGAGCAATTAATTTTCTTTTGTGCCTAGCCCAAAATATTGATAAAAATGCCTTACAATTTATATTGCTGATTTTAGTCTTATCAACATATTTGAATGTAATTGGATTTACAAATAAGACCAAAGGAATTCAAGTTAAGTTATAATACATGCTTGTCTAAACTTAACTGAACTTGAATCCTAGTATATGGGATACATTGTTACTTTTCCCACAATATAGTGATAGAAACCGAGAATTTGATTAATTGAAATAAACTAAGAACAGGATAGTTGGCAAATTCGAGAAGGCTAATCTCCACAATTTTGATTACAGATTTTAACTATAAAACCAAAGACAATCTAAAGCTAAACAACACTAGAATATAAACTCTAAAAGTCTCGGTAATTTAGTCCCCACTCCTCCACTTCCTGAATTCTAGGATCAAACCCCACTTCCTATTTTCTTGCTCTTATCCCCACTTCTTTTATCTCCACTAAATAGCTTCATTCCTTCTGAAGTGAGTGCCATCAAAAAATTCATGTTTAGAAAGTATGATTATTCAACGAACATATGAAAAGATTAGTTAGTAATTGAACTATCTTTGTTTGGCAGGTTTTGATAAAAGAGAGGTCAAATGTGAGGACCATCATATTGAACAGGCCTAAGCAACTAAATGCGCTCTCACTAGAAATGGTAAGACATGAAATATATTGCTTCCATCAAATGTCACACACACCTTTGAAGTATTATAACTTTTTACGTAACTAAAAGGAAAAAGTTGTATCATTTGGATCTTATTTTTCTAGGTATCCCGGCTCCTGGAAGTTTTCCATGCGTATGAGGAGGATCCAAATGTCAAGCTGATTATTATGAAGGTATTATTCATTCTATAATATGAAAATCAAGTTAAATACTTTTTATATTATTTAAAGATGACTTGTAAGGAATGTGGGTACAGGGTGAAGGAAGGGCTTTCTGTGCTGGTGGTGATGTTGCAGCTGTTGTTAATGATATTAGTAAAGGTAAATGCCTTTGTTGAAATTCACAAGTGTTTTTTAATTGTTGTAATGATTTTGAGTTTTTGATGGTTTTGTTGTTTATCTGATGATTTTTTCCTGTATCAGGTAACTGGAAACTAGGGGCAAATTTTTTCTCCAAAGAATTTACATTGAATTATTTGTTGGCAACTTACACCAAACCCCAGGTAACACCTCTCAGATTTGATGATGGTTTAATTCCCGAACGTTTGTATTTTCTGCGAAATTCATATTTGTGCATTGTTGCTTACGATATGTATGATAATCTGTATGTTAACTTGAAATCTTACTTGAAGGTTTCACTCCTTAGAGGAATTGTAATGGGAGGTGGTGCAGGCGTTTCAATACATGGTAGATTTCGAGTTGTTACAGATAATACGGTATCCATCTTGCCATATTCATCCATTTGAAGAAGCTCTCAAGCATCACTTTTTTGCATTATGTGTGTGGAGGGGAAGTGGGGCCGTGGGGGATTTACAATACGAAACCTATTTTAAGTAGAGAACTGCGAACATCGTACACTTGTATCTATTGGTTTATATAGTGATAATTTTTCTAAAACCACTTATTTTTCAAGGATAACAAATTTGATATTGTCACTTTTTAGGTTTTTGCAATGCCAGAGACTGCATTAGGGCTATTCCCAGATGTAGGTGCATCTTATTACTTGTCAAGACTACCAGGATTCTTTGGTAATTCCAGTTTGACCTTACCCTTATTGTTAACATACATTATACAATAAAATATGATTGTAGTGGATTGAGGTTATCATAATCACACCTTGAGGAATTCATCTAACAAAATATGAAACAACGTTTCCGTATGTTAGTCATCTGAAATTTTGTTGTTTGCTAATTAGGTAAACATAACATATCTGCAACATCTGCGGATAGTTCATAGGCATATTAAATTTTAATGCTGTGCTATTTTTTTTTTAATTTTAAGTCCATATTCTGGCAGGAGAATATGTGGGTCTTACTGGTGCTAGATTGGATGGTGCTGAAATGCTTGCATGTGGTCTTGCAACCCACTTTGTCCCGTTAGAGGCAAGTTTCATTTTGATTCAAGATTTATATTTATCCTTTACCCAAAGTTACTGTTGTATCATTTTTAGATAGTCAGTCTTGCTACTACTTTAATGCAAATATATCCCCCC
>BJCM01083665.1:0-12542 GCA_018326385.1 Flaveria bidentis | reverse complement strand
GTAAACCGTTGTTAGGCTGTATTTACTGCTTGCATCAATCTTCTATGAGTCTTGTGCAAGTGGGAGATTGTTGGATTCTTTATGCCCAAGACACATAGAACATTGATGTGGTTAGTACGTTATGATCCAAGTCGGGTCATACCCAATAACAAGCTTAGCAAACACCAATTAATATTTAGTTGATGATATGATCATGCAATTAAATAAATACACCAATTTAGAAAATTGGTTTTCTAAATGAGTTGAATAAGAGATTGAACAATTTATAGGGATATTGTGTTCATATGTATTGTTTGTAATGTTATTTAAGTTAGTTAAATAACATCAAATAATAAAGGAGTGTGTGTGAGTTATATAATTAAAAGGTTAATTATATAACTCAATGAGTGACTAGTTAACAAAAAAATGGGTGTTTAAGTTTTGGGGGGAAACCCCAATTAGAAGCAATTTCGGCCGCCCCTTTGCAAGTGGGTGTGCCTTTTGTTTCTTGAAAACAAACACACACTTAACTACTCTTACACTTAATCTCCTTCTCTCTCTCACATGCAAGAAACACAAGAACAAAGTTCTCTCCAATTTTGAAGAAACACATGGCTGGAACTCGATTTTCAACAGCTTTCTTGGTGTTTTTGGTGTACAAATCCTAGCAAGAAAGGTCTTTGCTTGATGCTTGTGGGAATGGGAATTGAGGAGACCTTTCTTTGGTGTCTTGGCTGTTCAACAACATCATTCTCTTCATCAAAATCCCGTTTTTCAGCAGCCTTTGGAAGGTAGTTCCATGGTTTGATTTTGGCTGTTATTTCTTGTTGATAGCTAGTCCTTTCACATATAAATGATCTTTATGTTCTTGGGTTTGTTGTTGTTATGATATGATCCTTAATTGTCAGATTACAAATGATAACATTAAGGTTTTATTCCGCTGCGTTTTCATGTTTAAATGGTTAAACTACTTTGATTATGGTCCAACAAACCCAACATGAAAGTGATCATATATCAAAGATGAAACTCAATATGTGATCAATGATTATAAAGTCAAATCAAGCTCACATGACCAACTATATTCGATGTACTTGTATTTCACTCGAAATTATGCAAGTGTAGGATTGTACATTCAAGTATTCAAGTATGAGATGTACTAGGTATACAAATAGGTTAAATAGAAATGCTTATCACATGAAAAGGGTTATCTTCTGATCACAACATTCAATCCCCTGGATTTTCGTTCTAAAACCCTTTATGCACATTCCTTAAGTAATTTGATCAAGTATACGCATAATAAACTCTAATATCATAATATAAAATAAGAAATGAAATATTTGAACCTATTGTTAAAAAGTTACGGAACCGAATACGATGCCACTCAACTCATCTTTGAACACAATTTAACCTGCCCATGAACATCCACAACACTCAACCAATATTTGTAAACCGACTTGCCTTCAAAATCCACAAAAATGAATCAATATGATTACTCACTATCCATAGAATCATTTATTGGACGCTAACGTAGTGATAGAAGTTGGAAAGGATAACAAAAGCACTCGTATTTATTTAATAAGAATCAAGAATCAAATTAAACTTGCAGAATGAAAGTGATCATATATCAAAGATGAAACACAATCTGTGATCAATGAATATAAAGTCCAATCTAGCTCACATGACCAACTATATTCGATGTACTTGTATTTCACTCAAAATTATGCATGTATAGGATTGTATATTCAAGTATTCGTGAAAGAGTTACTTTATACATGTGAGATTTACTAGTTATAAAAATAGGTTAAATGAGATGGTTCTCACGTGAAAAGGGTTTTCTTCTCATCACAACATTTAATCCCCTGGATTTTTGTTCTAAAACCCTTTACACACATTCCTTAAGTAATTTGATCAAGTATATGCACAATAAACTCTAATATCATAATATAAAATAAGAAATGAAATATATGAATCTATTGTTCAAAAAGTTACGAAACAGAACACGATACCACTTAGTTTAACCTTTGAACACAATTCAACATGCCCATGAACATCCAAAACATCGACCCATATTTGTAAACCCACTTGCCTTCAAAATCCACAAAAATGTATTACAATGATAACTCACTATCCATAGAATTCTTTATTGAACGCTAACGCAACGATAGAAGTTGCAAAGGATAACGAAACCAACCATATTCACTTATTAAGAATCAAGAATCAAATTAAACTTGTAGAATGAAAATGATCATATTTCAAAGATGAAACTCAATTTGTGATCACTTAATATCAAGTCAAATCATGCTCACATGACCAATTGTATTAGAATTACTTGTATTTCACTCAGAATTATGCAAGTATAGGATTGTACATTCAAGTATTCGTGAAAGAATAATTTTATGCCTGTGAGATGTACTAGGTATACAAATAGGTTAAATAGAAATGGTAGTCACATGAAAAGGGTTATCTTCTCATCAGAACATTCAATCCCCTGGATTATCATTATAAAACCCTTTAAACACATTCCTTACGTAATTTGATCAAGTATATGTATAATAAACTCTAGAATCATAATATAAAACTAGAAATGATACATTTGAATCTATGTTTAAAAAGTTACGGAACAGAACATGATACTGCTCAATTTAACCTTTGAACACAATTCAACCTGCCTATGAGCATTCAAAACACTCGACCAATATTTGTAAACCCACTTGCCTTAAAAATCTACAAAAATGAATCAAAATGATAACTCACTATCCATAGAATCCTTTATTGAGCGCTAATACAGCGATAGAAGTTGCAAAGGATAACAAAACCACTCGTTTTCATTTGATATGAATCAAGAATCAAAGTAAAGTTGTGGAATGAAAGTGATCATATTTCAAAGATGAAACTCAATCTATGATAAATATATATAAAGTCAAATCAAACTCACATGACCAACTATATTAGATGTACTTGTATTTCACTTGAAATTATGCAGGTACAGGATTGTTCATTCAAGTATTTGTGAAAGAGTAATTTTATACATGTGAGATGTATGAGGAATACAAATAGATTAAGTAGAAATGGTTCTCATGTGAAAAGGGTTATCTTCTCATCATAACATTCAATCCCTTGGATTTTCGTTCTAAAACCCTTTACGTATATTCCTTAAGTGATTTGATCAAGTATACATATAATAAACTCTAATATCATAACATAAAATAAGTAATGAAACATTTGAATCTATTGTTTAAAAAGTAACGGAACCGAACACTATACAACTCAACTCATCTTTGAACACAGGTCACCCTGCCCATGAACATACAAAACACTCGATCAATATTTGTAAACCAACTTGCCTTCAAAATCCACAAAAATGAATCAAAATGATAACTCACTATCCATAGAATCATTTATTGAGTGCTAACGCAGCGATAGAAGTTGCAAAGGATAACGACACCACTCGTATTTACTTAATAAGAATCAAGAATCAAATTAAACTTGCGGAATAAAAGTGATCATATATCAAAGATGAAACTCAGTCTGTGATCAATGATTATAAAGTCAAATCAAGCTCACATGACCAACTATATTCGATGTACTTGTATTTCACTTGAAATTATCCATGTGTAGGATTGTACATTCAAGTATTCGTAAAAGAGTAATTTTATACATGTGAGATGTACTAGGTATACAAGTAGGTAAAATAGAAATGCTTCTAACATGAAAAGGGTTATCTTCTTATCACAACATTCAATCCCTTGGATTTTCGTTCTAAAACCCTTTACGCACACTCCTTAAGTAATTTGATCAACTATATGCAAAATGAAATATTTGAACCTATGGTTTAAAAAGTTACGAAACAGAATACGATACCACTCAACTCATCTTTGAACACAATATAACCTGCCCATGAACGTCCACAACACTCAACTAATATTTGTAAACCCACTTGCCTTCAAAATCCACAAAAATGAATTAAAATGATTACTAACTATCCATAGAATAATTTATTGAATGCTAACGCAGTGATAGAAGTTGGAAAGGATAACGAAACCACTCGTATTTACTTAATAAGAATCAAGAATCAAATTAAACTTGCAGAATGAAAGTGATCATATATCAAAGATGAATTACAATCTTTGATCAATGAATATAAAGTCCAATCTAGCTCACATGACCAACTATATTTGATGTACTTGTATTTCATTCGAATTTATGCATGTATAAGATTGAATATTCAAGTATTCGTGAAAGAGTTACTTTATACATGTGAGATGTACAAGTTATACTAATAGGTTAAATGAGATGGTTCTCATGTGAAAAGGGTTATCTTCTCATCACAACATTTAATCCCTTGGATTGTCGTTCTAAAACCCTTTACACACATTCATAAGTTATTTGATCAAGTATACAATAATAAACTCTAATATCATAATATAAAATAAGAAATGAAACATTTGAATATATTGTTTAAAAAGTTATGGAACCAAACACGATACCACTCAACTCATCTTTGAACACAATTCACCCTGCCCATGAACATCCAAATCACTCAACCAATATTTGTAAACCGACTTGCCCTCAAAGTCCACAAAAATGAATCAATATGATAACTCACTATCCATATAATCCTTTATTGAGCACTAAAGCATCGATAGAAGTTGCAAAGGATAAAAAACCCTCGTTTTCACTTAATATGAATCAAGAATGAAATTAAACTTGTGGAATGAAAGTGATCATGTTTCAAAGATGAAACTAAATTTGTGATTAATGAATATAAAGTCAAATCAAGCTCACATGACCAAATATACTAGATATAGTTGTACTTCACTCGAAATTATGTAAGTATAGGATTGTTCATCCAAGTATTCGTGAAATAGTAATTTTATACATGTGAGATGTACGAGGAATACAAATAGGTTAAGTAGAAATGGTTATCACGTGAAAAGGGTTATCTTCTCATCACAACATTCAATCCCCTGGATTTTCATTCTAAAACCCTTTACACACATTCCTTAAGTGATTTGATCAAGTATACACATAATAAACTCTAAGATCATAATATAAAATAATAAATGAAACATTTGAATCTTTTGTTTAAAAAGTTATAGAACCAAACATGATACCACTCAACTCATCTTTGAACATAATTCACCCTACCCATGAACATCCAAAACACTCGACCAATATTTGTAAACCCACTTGCCTTTAAAATCCACAAAAATGAATCAAAATGATAACTCACTATCCATAGAATCCTTTATTGACCGCTAACACAGCGATAGAAGATGCAAATGATAACGAAACTACTCTAATTCACTTAAAGTTGTGGAATGAAAGTTATCATATTTCAAAGATGAAACTCAATTTATGATCAATGAACATAAAGTCAAATCATGCTCACATGACCAACTATATTATATGTACATGTATTTCACTTGAAATTAAGCAAGTATAGGATTGTACATTCAAGTAATCATTAATGAGTAATATTATACATCTGAGATGTACTAGGTATACAAATAGGTTAAATATGAATGGTTCTCACGTGAAAAGGGTTATCCTCTCATTACAACATTCAATCCCCTGGATTTTCGTTCTAAAACCCTTTACACACATTCCTTAAGTGATTTGATCACGTATATGCATAAAAAACTCTAGTTTTATAATATAATAAAAACTAAAAATTTTGAATCTATTCTTTAAAAAGTTACTGGACAGAACACGATACCACTCAACTCATACAAATCACCCTGCCCATGAACATCCAAAACACTCGACCAATATTTGTAAACCCACTTGCCTTCAAAATCCCCAAAAATGAATCAAAATGATAACTCACTATCCATAGAATCCTTTATTGAGCACTAACGCAGCGATAGAAGTTGCAAAGGATAACGAAACCACTCGTATTCACTTAATAAGAATCAAGAATCACATTAATCTTGCGGAATGAAGTGATCATATTTCAAAGATGAAACTCAATCTGTGATCAATGAATTATATTAGATTTACTTGTATTTCACACGAAATTATGCAAGTACAGGATTGTATATTCAAGTATTCGTGAAAGAGTAACTTTATACATGTGAGATGTATTAGGTATACAAATAGGTTAAATAGAAATGATTCTCACTCAAAAAGGGTTATCTTCACATCCCAAATTCCTTAAGTGATTAGATCAAGTATACACATAATAAACTCTAATATCATAATATCATATAAGAACAAAACATTTGAATCTATTGTTGAAAAAGTTACGGAACCAAACACGATACCACTCAACTTATCTTTGAACACAATTCACCCTACCCATGAACATCCAAAACACTCGATCAATATTTGTAAAACCACTTGCCTTCAAAATCCACAAAAATGAATCAAAATGATAACTTGCTATCCATAAATTCCTTTATTGAGCGCTAACATAATGATAGAAGTTGCAAAGGATAACGAAACAACTCGAATTCACTTAATAATAATCAAGAATCAAATTAAACTTGCGGAATGAAAGCGATCATATTTCAAAGATGATACTAAAACTGTGATCAATGAATATAAAGTCAAATCATGCTCACATGACCAACTATATTAGATTTACTTGTATTTCACTCGAAATTATGCAAGTATAGGATTGTACATTCAAGTATTCATGAAAGAGTAATATTGTACATGTGAGATGTACAAGGTATACAAATAGGTTAAATAGAAATGGTTCTCACGTGAAAAGGGTTATCTTCTCTTCACAACATTCAATCCCCTGGATTTCATTCTAAATCCCTTTACACATATTCATTAAGTAAATTGATCAAGTATATGCATAATAAAATCTGATTTTTGGGTTTGTTACAAGTTTATCATAGATAGTTTAACCATTTAAACAAAAACGCAGCGGATATAATGTGATATTAAACTTATTTTCGTGCTGAAAATAAGCCATTTATCAACCAACATAACAAACCCAAGAACAAAGGATCAAATATATGTGAAAAGAAATGCTATCAAACAACACAAACCATAGGGTGTTCATACAATGCTACCTTTCTAAGAACAAAGAGATAGAGATGGATGTTAGATGAAGAAAATGATGATGTTCTTGAATGCAAGCCTCCAAAGGAGAAGACCTCAAGCTAGTATACCCAGAAGCTCTTGCAAACACCCTACTTGTTAGGAAGTGCAACACCAAAGTCTTCTTCTTGCATTGCTTATCAAAACCGAAAATTTCAGCTAGAACTCACTTCAAATCCGAAAATTTTCAGCTAGAAACAAGACGAGAGAGTTGCTATGTATGTGTGAGAGAGAGTGTGTACGGAGTGGAGTGTGAAAATGGTTCAAGTCTTGTATTAAAACAAGAAAAAGGAATCCCAAGGAATACCCAAAGGGGGCAACCAAAAATGGGTTCCCTCCCTATTTAATCTTTATAAAATTGTACACTCTTTAACCAATAAGTTTATAAAATTAAAACCCTTTTAATTTTATAACTTGAACACACTTTTATTTGTTATTATTTAACCTACTTAAATTATAATACAAATAATTTCTCATGAGCAAATTATTCATATAATATTGTTCTCTTTCAAAAGCAATAATTTAGAAAGCCCATTTTCTAAACTGGTGTCAATATTTATTTGTATGACCACATCAACAAATAAATTTGTATTTGTGTTTGTTTAGCTCTTTATTGGGTATGACCCGACTTTGTAAGGCCCCATTCCCGGGAAGCTTACACATGGTCAAACATTGCACATAAAACATATATTTACATTAACTTAAAGAAAACATTGCAGCGGAAACATTAAAAAAAACATTCCATTTCATTTTAAAAGCTTTTGCAAAACAATACATCGTTATCAATTTACAAAATACTTGTTGTATTACATCACAAAAGCATTATAACAATGGATATTATCCAAAAAGAGCCAAGTAGCCGCCCCGTGCCATCTTCAACAACCTTTACCTGCCAACTGGAAACACATAAAAGTCAGCGTTGCTAAGTGAGTTCTAGTTTTAAAATAAAACATACATTACTAACGTTAAAACCGTTCTTTACTTTCTTTCAAATCATATTATACTTTCGTACATGATCACACATCGAACGTACACATAGATAATAACATTATTATCTTCATCGTTCATTTGTTAACTTCCGTTCATTCATCGTACGTCATTATCATTCATTTTCATTCTCTTTCAAACATATCTTTCATACTTTCATTCGTTCATTCATTACATTCGATGACATGTACAATACCCCGAACATTGTGCACGAAGTTGGTTACTGGACTTGAGGTCTTTCATAGACCTTGACCATTCTGCACGAAGCTAACTCTAGTACCTAGGCAAGTACATTCACCACTTATCTTTTCTCTTTCATTCCCGATCAATGCCATATGCTATACCCTGAACATTGTGCATGAAGCTGGTTACTGGGTCTAAGGTCTTTCATAGACCTCGAACATTATGCACGAAGCTGACGCCAGTACCTAGAGCAAGCGGCAAGGATCCCATACATATGGTCAATCACAAGGATTGGACCCCAATGTGCATCCTTCTAGGGTAGCTAACACCCTTCATTGGGTGTGAACCTCTATACATTTGCTTGCAAGCCTTTCTTACTTTCATTCATTCATTAATGCATGCATTCTTTCATTTCATTTCTCTTTTCAATATCTTCCACTTTACGTTACATAATACTTTCATTTCATTCATTAACATACATCGCAAAGCCACGAGAAGACAATCATACATAATAAGGAACATCAACATAACATACAAACATCGCAATACAAGGCACCATAATACATACGTAACATACATCATACATACCATCATGCATAAGCACCAATCATACATACATCACCCATCCATCATCTATGACTTAAAAAAGTCAACTTACATAGCCCCCAGGAACCTCCCAAGTCAAAGATTACATTTCACTTTTTCTCCAAAAATCAGAAAAATATTCTAAGTCTTTAGGCGCATGGGCACTATGTAGGTGCATGACCACTATCTAGGCGCATGGCCTTTCAAGCGCATGGGGAACACTTAGGCGCATGAAAACTTTCAGGCACATAAACACTATATGGGCACATAAGTCACACTTAGTCTATTCTGGGCAATTCTAGGCGCATGGGCACTATGCAGGCGCATGAGTGCCTAGGCGCATGAGCTATCTGGCCGTATGAACACTTAGTCAATTTCAACCTATTTCTAGGCGCATGGATACTATTTGGGCGCATGAGGTTTTGGGCGCATGGGAACACTTAGGCAATTATTTACAGTTGGGCGCATGAGCCACTATTTAGGCGCATGAGTAGCCTAATACCTTCTAAACATCATAAATTAGTCCCCAAACATCACCTATCATGTTCTAAGCTTAAATCTTACATTGTAAATTAGAAGCACAACCATAACATCATCATACACAAACATAGCCCAAAATCAAACCCCACCCGCAACATACACACACACGGGTATAAAACCCAACTTTATAAAAACGTTCATACATGTATTTCCAGCCCCAAAGGAGTTAAAAACAGGTAAAAAGGGGGTTCTAGAACTCACCTTAGCAGCCCTTGGTTATGACTTCTTCAAAGCCCATTTACAATTGAGTTCAACCACCTAGAAATCCACCAAAAACATACCCGAACACACACAAAGACACACATAAGCATATAACCGAGGCAAGGCCAGTTAAGAACATCATAATCACATGAATCCTTACCTTGAATTCGAACTTTTCTTATTGTTCTTCTTCAAAACCCGAAAGCTCTACACTTTCTCTCTTTAGAATCCGTAAGTAGAAAGGTGATATGCAAGAAGTGGGCGACCATCACCTTTATTTACCAACTTTTTTAAAGTTTTGTCCTTTTAACACCTTTAGTCCCTCCACTTGAGCCTTATTTCCTTTCTTTCCATTTTCCTTCACTTTATTCTTTCGTTAATATCTTTAAAAGAATAACAAGGTGTTTCAAGTCCACCCCCCTTATATAGGTTTCGTCCCCGAAACCTTTTATTCCTCAAACAATCGTGGGTAACTCTTTATGGCCAATATCACCCCAACACACGGGCTCCGTAACCTCAACCACCTCGACACTCCATAACTCTTTATGGCCAATATCACCCTAACACACGGGCGTTCTACATCTCCTACCGTATAGCATCTTATAAGGAGGCATAACAATGCTGGCATGATAACTATTGTTATATGAGATCTCTTCTAACGGTAAGTGGTCATCCCAACTTCCTCCAAAATCAATGACGCATGCCCGAAGCATATCTTCTAGCATCTGAATCGTCCATTCCGACTGACCATCTGTCCGAGGATGATTAGCCGCGCTAATGTATAACCTCGTCCTCATAGTATCGTGGAATTTCTTCCAAAATTTAGATGTAAACCGGGTGTCGCGATTAGACACAATAGACACCGTCACTCCATGACGAGTTACAATTTTTTTGATGAACAGATCCGCCAACCTCTCGGATGAATATGTCTCACGAATCGGTAGAAAGTGAGCACTTTTCTTCAAACGATCGACTATCACCCATATAGCATCATACCCTCGCGCGGTACGTGGTAGCTTTGTAATAAAGTCCATGGTGATATGCTCCCAGTTCCACTCTGGTATATCCAAAGGTTGGATCTTTCCATACGGATTTTGATGTCCGACCTTCACTTGTAAACAAGTAACGCACTTACTCATGTAATCCACAACATCACGCTTCATACCCGGCCACCAATAATCTTTCTTCATGTCTTGGTACATCTTTGTAGCAGCAGGATGAATAGAGTACCGAGTCTTATGAGCTTCATCCATAATCTTCACACGTATCCCCAAAACAAGGAATCCACATCCGCCAGAATCGGGTCCTAACACCGAGTGTGTTTTCACCCAAATCCGCAACCAGACCTCTCATTCTTTCTGAGTTAAGATGATCTTCTTTCAATGCCTCATCTTGAAACTCTTTGACCTGCTTCATGACACTGAGGTCATGATCAACTAGTAAGCCTTCACCAAATCGGCTCGGGTCTTTCCTTTCGGCTAAGGGCATCCGCTACCACGTTGGCTTTGCCCGGATAGTAATGGATCTCGCAATCATAATCCTTTATGAGCTCCAACCATCTCCTCTGCCTCATGTTCAAATCCTTCTACTCGAAAAAGTACTTCAAGCTCTTGTGGTTAGTGAATATGGTGCACTTCGTACCGTACAGCTAGTGCCTTCAAATCTTTAACGCAAAGACCACAACTGCTAGTAACAAGTCAAGAGTAGGATAATTGACCTCATGAACTTTCAATTGTCGGGATGCATAAGCTATAACCTTTCCTCTCTGTATCAACACACATCCCAACCCCGAGTAGGAAGCATCTGAATACACCACCAAATCTTCACTTCCATCAGGTAACGACAAAATAGGAGCTTGAGTCAATCTTGCCTTTAACTCCTCAAACGCCTTCTCTTAAGCTTGACCCCATACAAACTTTACATATTTCTGGGTCAACTTGGTTAATGGAGAAGCGATCTTAGAGAAGTCTTGAATGAATCTCCTATAATAGCCCGACAAACCCAAGAAGCTACAAATCTCGGATGGCGTCGTCGGAGACTTCCATTGCATCATCGCCTCCACCTTTTCCAAATCCACCATAAGTCCCTCGGGATTCACCACGTGACCCAAGAATTGAATCTCGTGCACCCAAAATGCACACTTGGAGAATTTGGCATACAACCTCTCCCTTCTCAAGGTCTCCAACACCTCTCGAATGTGACCGGCATGCTCCTCCTCACTCTTTGAATAAATCAAGATATCATCGATAAAAACAATCATTGATTTATCCAACATCGGTCGACATACTCGATTCATTAAGTCCATAAAAGCAGCTGGCGCATTGGTTAAACCAAATGACATAACGAGAAACTTGTAGTGTCCATAATGCGTGCGAAAATCTATTTTAGGAATATCCTACTCCTTCACCTTTAACTGATGGTATCCAGATCGAAGATCTATCTTCGAGAACCAACTAGCACCTTGAAGCTGATCAAACAAGTCATCAATCCACGGTAAGGGGTACCGATTCTTCACCGTCAGTTTATTCAACTCACGGTAGTCTATGCACACCCTCATACTATGTTGGACCAAAAGAACCAATGAGCTAGATCAGAAAAACCTTTAAGTCCCACAGTCATCTTCTATAAAAGGAATGTTGACCTAATTTTGTATTTGCCGAAGCTTATGAATGAATGAGAACATTCTCTTTTGCAAAAAACTTTCTCTCTCTATAACCGTTACTGGTTGATTGAATATTCATCTTATTCTTGCTTAAATTTCGTCTAATTCTAGTACTATTCCGCTGCAAATCATAACCTAATTGATCAAACTAGATAATAGATCTTTACAAATGGTATCAGAGCCGGTTAATCATTGATCGATTTAACAATTGATCATTGAAACTGCTCTTTTGATATCTAAGTTTGATCGAATTAGCAAATTTGCAAGAATTGGTTATAGTGTTTGATTTTCTGTTGCTTCCGGTGAATTAATTTGAGGTTCTACTTGTTTAAAACAGAGTTGTTGAGTT
>BJCM01083664.1:0-20285 GCA_018326385.1 Flaveria bidentis | reverse complement strand
AATAAACAAGGCATACAGTAAAGAGAAGAAGCATTATCTGGTTGTATAGTTAATGCGTGCTCACGTATAAAGAGATGAAATTTTCACAGAAAAAGTATTTTCATATGTATACCTTACAGAAAGTATTTTATTACTTTTAAAACTAGAACTCACTCAACAACGCTGACTTTTATACATTTTCAGTTGGCAGGTAAACATTGCTGAGGATGGCATGAGGGTGAAGCTACTCGACAGAGAAAGACTGACATCCATTCATACTTGTTATTGTTGTTGTTTTGTAATGCAATTAAAAGATTCTTTTGTATTCAGTTAAACAATAATGTATTGCTCAACAACAGTGTTTATAATGAAATGAATGGCTTTTGTTAAAATAATTCCGCTGCTTAAGCCTGTAAATTTATAATGTTTAATATATTTAATGGTGTGAATGACTAACTGTGAGGTCTCCGGAAACGGGGTCTTACAGCTATATGTATACTTAATCATTGATTAATATATGGAGTATTTAAGTTTTTTTACTAAAAAAGGTTTAGGGGTTGTTTGCCAGCCTCTTAATCAGTCTCTTAATGGTTCAGATGTCTGAATGGTTCAGCACTTAATGGTTCAGACTGCTTGTTTCACCAGCACATGTCTGAATGTTTAAGACATTTACCTCTGAATGGTTAAGCATTATACTAATGCTGAATGGTTAAGAGATCTAATGTTGAATGATTAAGACATATTATCTGAATTGGTCAGATATTTGTCTTTGAATAATTAAATGATATACTAGCTCTTAATGGTTCAGACCTCTTAATGGTTCAGCAGGTAATGATTCAGACCTCTTAATGGTTCAGCACTTAATCATTCAGAAGTTGCCAAACAACCCTTAATAAACTGAATTGTAAAACCAAACCAAAGCAAACCCTTAGTAAATGTTTGATTCGGTTTTGTTTTAATTTTAAGTGGTTTGATTTTGATTTTCATTGATAAAAAATTATTAACAATTTAAATAAAACTATGAATAAAAATACATTAAAATTGTTTTTTTTGAATGATTGTTTATTTAAAAAACTCCGAGTATTTCTTTAGTAATCTTTTAGTATATTTTATTTTATATTAAAGTTATGCGCTATCACACTATATTTATATTTAAAAACAAACTATTTGATTGAATACGAAACATTAAAAATTCATAACATAAACTAAAATCTTATTTTCTCCGACTGGTTTCGAATATAAACACTAAACCAAATAACTTGAAACGACTAAATAATCTTGTACCTAAAAAGTTAAAAATCTAGTTTTCTAATTTCTATTAGTTTTATTAAATTAGGTTATGAACAAATTGAACAAATAAGAAAGAATCATAAGAAAATAAAAATCTAAAAATAAATTTACATTAAAAAAATAAAACTAAAATTATTACTAATATTTATGATTATTTCTTTAAACAAAAGGGTCTAAAAATAGATAAAAATAAGAAAATAAAATTAAAAAGATGATAATAAAAAAAGATTAATAATAACAAATTTCGTCAAAGTGACAATTAATAAAATAAGTTTATTAAAATAAAAGTTGTTAGAAAAGAGAAAGAAAATTAAAGAGTTAAAGATGAGTAAACTAAATAAAATAAAAACAAAAAAGAAAAAAAATAAAAGATTAGTGAAAATTAGATTTTGTTCTTTAAAGGGTCTTTTAATGGGTAAAGGTAAAAGAGCCTATTACAAAAAAACTAACCGAAAAAAAGTAATTTTTGTTTGTAGAAAGAACATAACACGTGATAAGTTTTTAAGTAAAGAACGCTCAATGTAATTATAAAAATTTAAGGACAAAATCCATAATTACAAATATATTTAAAAGACAAAATTTGTAATTTACTCTTAATTAAATTTAAGGCTTGAATAGTTGGGTTAAACTAATAATTACTAAAAATAAATTAAATTATAGCATAGCAAATTCAATTAAATCACCGAACAAATCGAATTCAAAAATTCTATATAACCACAAACCCAATTTATAATTAGGTTTCGGTTAAAACCGAACCAAAAAACAAATCAATAATTCAGTTCAGTTTTTTAATCATAGATGGGGATTGGTTTTTTGATTTTCGGTTTTCAATCGTATGAACAACCCTACATCACTTCACAAAGAAAATGTCATTTTAGAAAAATAAATTTTGTTATATAATAAGCCAAACACTTGTCTAAGTCCACTTTATAGCAACAATGTTGGTCATAATCACAAAATCTAATTAGCAAATACGTAACACCTTAATGACTATTTGTTATCCCATAGGAACCGAGTAAAAAATCTAACCACATACTCATCACATAAATAATAAATGTGATAACACCCGTATTCACTACATGTGTGTCATAAAAGGTGTGGACGGGTAAATGAGTTTTTGAGTGGGGTCAATAAATAATCTAGAAGGTGGTAAAAAGCCACATGCTTATGAGGGTGGTGTTGCATCACAAACGTCCAAACACCAAGGTGGTAAAAGCATACAACATAGTAGCCTAACTTCCAAGCTCTCACAACAATCAAAGTTTAGAGTAGCCTAAACACATCCCGAAAATACTATTAATTGCGAAAATGCCCTTTTCGTTTCATTCACAATCAAAGCATCCAAAACACACCATACGTTCCTTGTAACCAAGCACTTACCCTTGTCGTGTTAAGTTAAGCAAAGAGAAGATCGGGTAGGGCTAATGGTACATGAAGAGAACACCGCCCCACAACCTAGATACCAATAACAGAAGTACCAAGGCTAGAGTCCACCACCTAGTTGAGTCAAGATTTATTCTTGGCAACGAATCTCCTCCTGAATGGGTGGGGAGTGCGGTGTATAACATCTATCGTTCAAAGCAATGTCTTATAAAAAAAAATTACGGGGAACTACTTTACCTACACCCTTATAGAACCTAATTCAAACTTAATTTAGTTAAAGAAAAAAATGCTTTGTAAACCTTTCATCACTCATTCAACATGTTTAATCATCAAATATGCATTAGTCATCTACAAGTGAATCTTAACTCAATTGCCTTAAACCTACAGATTATTTTATTCTGACACACATGAGATTTCAAAACCGCATAGCAAAACAACTGATCCTCAAACTCAATCACATCAATCATATAAAAACCAAAACAGATGCAAACACAACGATCAAATTACTTGAATCAAAATTCCTAAATAAACATCACAATAACACGAATCCAAAAATCTCACAGAAACACGTAAAGCACTCTGCATCGATCAACGGTACGACTTCTGGAACCTCGCACGAGCACCACGACCCCCAAACTTCTTCGGCTCGCACCTTCTCGGATCCGCAACAAGCAGAGTCCGATCATACCTCACCAACACATCCTTAATCTCCTTCTTCTGCTCCTCGTCAACGAACTTCTGGTAGTACGCAACCAATGCCTTGGAGATGCTCTGGCGAATAGCGTAGATCTGAGAAGTGTGACCACCGCCTTTGACTCTGATCCTCATGTCGACTCCGGCGAAGCGGTGGCGACCGAGAAGAAGGATCGGCTCGAAGGCTTTGTAGCGGAGGATCTCCGGCTGCACGAGCTCGATCGGGACGCCGTTGACCTTGATGAGGCCACGGCCGGCCTTGCAGTGGGTTACGGCAACCGCTGTCTTCTTCCGGCCGAAGCATTGGACGGAGTTCGGTGGAGATGCCGCCATAGGTGGAAATACAGGTGGTGGTGGTGGTGGTGAAGACGATGCGGCTTGTGATGTGAAGGGTGATTTTTAGGGTTTTGAATGTTGGACACTGTCGATGTGTTTATATGTGATGTAACTATGGAACTACGGTTTCTGTTTGTGGCCCAGTTTCGGTGTGTTATTTTGTGGGCTAATAGTACAGAGTCCAAAACTTTTAGGGATTCAAAATATTTCTTTCTTTTTTTTTTTTGTGTTGGGCTAATATATTATATAAATTATAAACTTATTAGTAATTATATATATATATTCTAAATAGATTAAATGAATAATAAACATTTTAAAACCCGATAGCATATATAGAGAAGACAGTTAATCCATGTAAGTTTAAAAAAATAATTTGCTATTTATTTTGGTTTGTATCTAATGACTTTAACTCAAGTGACTATCCATCACATTGAATCACTTGCACCCCCATCATTTTTTTATGAACAGCTGGGTTAGTTGCTTATTTGAAACTTGAACTTTCAATACAGATAAACCAAAACCAAAACCAAAACCAAAACCAAAACCAAAACCAAAACCAAAACCAAAAGATCATTGGTACTTTCACTCCCATCTATTTGTACCCAACAGCCTCTACCTTACAACCTTACCATATATAAATTTCTAATTTAAAAGACTCATTTTACTTGACGCACAGACAATCGAAAATCTACGGATCAGGCCTATACAAGTGCAAGGTTAAGTGTATTAGTAGTAAAAAAACTGTTAAAAATAAATCTAGTGGCACATAAAACTGAGAATCCGAGACGATTAAGAAATTGGTTTGAAATAACCTTTAAAGAACCAAATACGAATCGTAGATTAAAACCAGTTCACAGCCTTGCAAGTTGAAACTGGTTTGAACCGGTTTTCAAACAGTTTTAACCTTAAAAACCCGGTTCCAAACCGAAATGGTTTGACCAAAACGGCTTTTGAATTTTGCCACACCGGTTTGGGTTGTTAACCCCATGTCCACATCTATACACCTCAACTATTAACCCACTATGAAAATGAAGAAAGGTGGTCGGTAATATAGAAAGTTCCGAATGAGAACAAGTAAAAAAAGAAAAAGAAAGAAAGAAGCTTACACAACTTGAATATTTTATCCAGTATGACAGTGACACAATTTTTTATAATAATATGAAAACATAATTGAATTAACCATCAACGTAATTAGCAGTACAGAGAGAACTATCATTAATTCATTAGCAATGTTGTTTATGTCCAAAGTTGAGAAACATCATAAGCAATATAGTTCATGTCCAAAGTTACCCGTTGCGATAACTACAACCACACATCACAACCCTCGTTACCTGAAGGAGGACCAAAAAGAAACAAGTCGGGATATTTTCTATCCGCGAACGCAATGACAATTAAGATACACAACCTATAAGGTAAATAAGGTTCACACCCACATTAAACTAAAAGAACATGTGGAAGCAAGAAACATAAACCTTTTACATAAAACACAGACCACGAGCTTCAACTCCTAATCAGCATCACTGCTGCATCGGCCTACTGAGCCATTGGTTTGACTCCGACGACCACAAGCAATATTAAAACATACCAAGTGGTCGTTCTTCTTCAAACCAATAAGCGGTTCAAGCCCAGCCAAGTAGGTTCTGGTCCTTGGACCCCATGAACCAGCACACATCAAACCACATCGAGTCCTACAGACCAGCAGCCACCAGGAACTTTTTCTTGGTCACTGGTTCCTCATGCAATGCTACAACTTCATTCATCTTCTGAAACAGCTCCTCAAGGCTGTTCACACCAAGTTTTTTATAATCGAGTGCCTGTTTGTATCGTTGCTGATAAATCGCCTCGAAGGAATTCAAGAAAATCCTACAAGAATAACTCACTAGTATCTCCTGCAATTCATACCTAAACTGGTTCAACATTTCATTGTTACACTCATTCTGTGCTTCAAGAACTATTCTTTCATCCTCAGAAAACTCATCTGAAGATGGTTCTTGTATACTCTTCCCTTTCAAATCATGCTTAATTACAGTGTTTGTTGAGCACTTATCGAGTAAGACAAATTTCTTCTTGCCCTGGCCTTCAACAGAGATCACATCACTGAATTTTTGCAAAAGATTTACTAGTTTGAAAGTTCCATACTCTGAAACACAAAGGGGTCGCCCGAAGCTTTTCTGGTATTCACATGGAAGACGCCCGAGTGGTATACGCCCTCCAGAAGTTTCTAGAAGCTTCACTAGTTGACCCTTTAAACCTGTCAAATTTCCAGGCTGAACCCACGTCATATCATTTTCCAATGAGGACTGGGATGTCATTGAGATCCCTCTATATACAATCGCCTCTTCTTCATTTTTAGCTTCATTTTTAGCATCTGAACTTTCACTGATATGAGATCGCGGTTGTGGCACAAACCCTTCTCCACGCACCAAAGTAGACCAGTCCCATACATAACTACCAGCATTACTCAAAGCCGATGAAATACCAACACCAGATGGAACCACAAGAATCACAGTGTACCCGCGTTGACCAAGCACATGAAGCGCTGGAGAAAAGTCAACATCACCCGAAATCAACATTATGGAACATGGTGGAGGATTATCAAGAGCAAAGAGGAACATATCAACTAATATCGCTTTATCAGCAGCATCTTTTCTACCATTCGGTACATCTATGAGCCTAACACCCGTCCTCTGACAACCTTCTCTTAAACGCCTGGGAAACCCGTTAAAATCCCCATATGCAGAGAACATATTGACCGCTCCATTGATCACAGGGTGGACCCGTAAGGCCATTCTGATATTACCAGCCACATCTTCAGGGCGCACGTCACTTGGAACAGGACAGTTCTCCATGTCCCAAAGTATAGCAATTGGACCATCTGACGTGTTACGACTTTCTTCAGACGACTTTGTTTGTTTCATCAACATATATGATTGTTCCATCGATCCTGAAGGTAGTACTAACGCCGATGTCATTCCATTAGCCATCAGAAGCTCACAAAGCTTCAAGGTTTCTGTACCATTGCAAACAAAGGATAGTTCATATTTTCATTCGATTTCATATTTTCATTCGATAATAAACCATATGCAGGAATTCATGTTTCCACGGTAACCATGAGAACCTGTTAGCAAAGAACTCACCCTGCTAACCAACAGAATCATGTAAATTCGAACCGAGAATTATAATAGAGGGACGCAATAACTAAATAATATAATTCTAGCAAAGATGCCCTAACATATATTATTTTGTACTAACTAAGAAGTATTCAAGAACTCAATAATATTATTCTAGCAAAGAGGTCCTAACATATATTTTATTTGTACTATTTATGAAGTATACAAAACAATATCTTGATCAAAACCACCTCTTACATATGCAAAAACTAGGTTACTAGAAATCCCATCAATTATTCAAAGTTCTTCAAACAACACAATTGAGCAAATCAACAGAGAACCAAAAACAATAAATTTATTCATTTAATCAGCAATTCAGGAAATTACGAACATAAACACCGACAAAAACCGAACTTTCAAACAAAATCAAGCTCAAATTCAACAAATCAGCTGCCATGAACGCAAAGGAGATGATCAATTGAACATATTCAACTATCTACTAAAGATCTCTACCTAAAATCTTGTTGTATAAAGTATACAAATTTAACCATCGATTAATCGTACCTGACGAAAGTAGAAAGTTTAATCGGAGTAACGGATTGGGGATGAATCCGAGCGCAAATCACAGGTGCTGATCGGCGTATAGCGTTCAGTTCAATCCGATGATGATGATGAAGAGCGATGGAGTATTTTGGAGGAAATACTGGTGAATTTTCGCCGACAGTGTAGGATTTATCTCGGGCATGATGTGAAGATTGCGTACGCGTGTTGTGGAATTGGACCGATTAGCAAACACGTTACTAGAAGCGTCGATGGAGTCGTTTTTACGGGGTAGCGAGTTGAATTGTTTAACATGTACATGAACCGTATGCGTGCCCAAAAAGCAACCCTAACGCATAGATACTTTAAATGTTGTAACTGGAACAGCGAAATTTTGTTTAAACATGTTAGCTGGTTAGTTGACGGGTAATGATCAAATTATAAACTTGCTAATTGTGGTGGTTGGTTGTAAAAAGTAGGTTACATGGGTTATAAACAGTTAGGTCAACATGTTCATCGTCATCCAATTTAACTAAACAGATCTACACAAGCATGACTCGTTATTTAAATGAATTTAGATATCTTAACCCAAAATATAATATTTTTAACTTGGAATTCTGATGTTCTTTCTTTAAGTCGTGTTGGAAGTTGTATCCCTACTTATAATGCACCTTTTCGTTAACAAGTCTCGAGCCAAGTCGAAGTTAGTAGTTAAATTCTTGAACTCACGAATTACAGAACATTGATAAATGAAGATCGGTGACATAAAAACTATTGGTTTAGGGAAATGATCTATTTATTGATCGTCTATAACAATTTGAATAAAAACTTAGGGCAAATTATTTATATTCGTTAGATTATTTATTTATCGAGGTTGTTGTATGTATGAGCTTGAATAAATGGTTGCTAAAGCGTGAGTGTTGCTTTCTTTTTATTTATTTATTTACCAATGTCTTAAATAAAGAGTGATATAAATTATTCTTTTTAATATAATGTTATACTCCGGTAATATTAAATATAGTATACTAATTATGAAATTATATTTCGCTACAAAATTTATTGTAATTACGAGTGATGATTTTGTTAGATTTTATCGGTAACAATAAGTGATAATAATGATGATAATAATAACAATAACAATAATAATAATACTGATGATACTATTTTTTATTTAACGAGATTGTATGAAGAGATCCTTAGAGGTTTATAATTTAACTAGTTGAAACATACCATTTATAATAGTGATATTCTAGATTCGCCGGATAGTAGATAGCCACAAAGAGAAGAAGATCACTTGATCTTTTATTTTTCATACTACAACCAGTTGTAAATAGACAGCCAACTGCAACAAACATAAACAAACTAAGTAAATTATTTATTATAGGGTTTACGATAGCTAACTATAGCCGATGATCTAGATAATGTGATATAACATGAATGTATCCTTTAATGATTTATAAAAAGTAACGACCAAGACCAACAAAATCGTGGTGTAGATGAGCACATGATTTTCTTCATGTGCAATAGTCATTGGAACTAACATAGGATAACCCATCAAAAGTTGAATGTTCATTGGAATCGGTTGAATGTTCATTGGAATCGGTTGAATGTTCATTGGAATCGGTTGAATGTTCATTGGAATCGGAAGCATTGTCAAAAGTGTCCGGTGGATCAGAAATTGTCTTGCTTATCGGAAGGTTGTTGTGTATCGGATATACATAGCCCGAAAAAGTTCTCAATTCTTCACTAGATATTTGTGGTTTAGGCAGGTGGATACATTTCTTTTTTTATTATATCAAAAACGGTTCTTTGGCACACAATTTAATCAATAAATAAAATGTGCTTTATGTAACATCAACCTCAAATACCCTAACAAATTCTCCTTAGGCTAACCAACCAAGGGTTGTAACTATGGTGCCTTTAAAAGGTGCAACCCTCTGGTGTTTCATAGTATTAAATATGTGTGTAGCTGCTCATAAGTAGATAAAGGAAATTGATGTTATGATTAAAATTGGTGACCGTAACTAGAATCATAAAGTACAATACACATTCCTTTATGCTAGTAGGATAATCACACATGTTATGACCTCCGTCATCAAAACAAGTTAGTGTGACTTTGATTTTCACCTTGATCTTGACTTTGAATATATTTTGGACTTGTGGCTATGTGAAACATGTATATAATTTTGAGTGTGTTAAGTACTAGTTACTCAATATTTCTAAGTCGGGTCAAATATAAGAAGTTTCATGTTTATTTTTATGTACGCTTTGAATTGGATTACGTTTCGACGTAAGTTTTGTTTAAAATCGCACAGGGTTAAATATAACACGCTTTCATTCGACAGTATAAGTCCAAGTTACTCTATATTTTGACGTAAATTTAGTTTGGAACAAGTTGCGACGATTGTAATCGATACTTTATTACGTCGCATACAACACTACCACAAGTGTTTTTTTACATATGTTTTGAGTTGGTTTACGTTACATATAAATTTGTTTGAAAAAGAATCTGGTCAAATATAATACGTATTTATCCAATGGTATATATTTGAGTTACTCTATGTTTTGACGTATTTTTAGTCTGGAAACATG
This sequence comes from Flaveria bidentis, assembly GCA_018326385.1. Classification (NCBI taxonomy): domain Eukaryota; kingdom Viridiplantae; phylum Streptophyta; class Magnoliopsida; order Asterales; family Asteraceae; genus Flaveria; species Flaveria bidentis. The sequence goes on along the minus strand of BJCM01083664.1, from coordinate 10,362 downwards.
TCGGGTCTATTGTAGTCTATATTTTATCAGGTCATGCATGATATCGTCGCAAAGCGCGATGGGTAAAAAAATCAGTTTATTTTATCAGCCTCAGGAAAAACACGGAAAATAGTTGTTGGGCAATGCCTCCATCGGCGAGACTCACAGAACTTTACCCTGCCCAGCTGAAGCCGAGCTCTGGAGAGGATATTCCCAAGACTGAGGCTTTTTGATATAGACGAAAAAACAAAATAACCAATTGAACTTGTTGATTCATCAACAATACAAGAAACAATTCTTTTAACTATCGTTGATTCTCAAGGAATGCTGAAACATGGTTTTCACACAAAGTGATAGAGAAAAGTTATTTTATAAACTTCAAAACTAATCATCTCACAATGTTTACAAGAAAGTAAAAAGCAAGCCGAAAGTCGAACTTAGCTTCAAAACATAGACGAGAAATAACTAGGTCATAAACAAAGTCCAAAAAAAACTACAAATAAGACAAAAAGTTAAAAAAACTAATAAAATAAGTTGTTTTTGGGCCGGAACGATGACCCAAACCGCCTCCTCAATCCAGTGGTCGTTTTGACTAGTCGCACACCCAAAACAAAACGTTCTAACCCAAGTTATGATCATTTTATTAAAGTTCCATTTTGATCATAGGTCTCCAAATACAAAATTATCTGCTATTCCACACTTAGGTCCGCACCACTTTTTGGCAAGCTCACCGTCCAAGAGCCGAATCTACCACAACCAACACCCTTACATTATCCTTATTGCTAATAATAAGTTAAAGTACTTGAATACTAAATATCAAAGATTAAAGAAAACGTGTTCTCTCATATCTCAATCCACTTCTGATTTCCCTGACCCCATTGAGCTTGTAATTGTTGTCTTGTTCCTCATCACACCACAACTCAAAAAATCAACCAATGTGTATCACCTCAAATATGCATTCTTGCTTTCTATTTAATGGTGTGGTCTTAATTCACCAAGAAATCAATAATTCAATGTTTTCTTTTGAGTGTTTATAACCCATCAGATTTTAATGGCTGCTGCTTCTTGCTCTAACTCCCCTATAACTCAACCTCTTGCTTACAATCCTCAATTAACACCATTATCACAACAGTATCTCAACAGCGGCTCAACACTTCCTGTGCTTTCTCGTTTCGGGTACTCAAATATCGATATCGGGTCATATCCATTCTCCAAGAATCTGCAGGTATGCTGATGGATATGAATTTGTTGTTTGTTTGTAGACCAATTAATTTGTTTCTGTGTCACTGCTACTTGTGATTGCTTGTATTCGTTGGTTAGTTGCTCCATAAACTCCTGTTGTAGTACCATTTTTTCCAATTGGCAAACGCATAAAACTTTTCCATAGGGGTAGGAAATTTTTAATGGTTAGTATTGTATCGTTAATTTATTTTTACTTTGGTATGATCTGATTCCAATTAGGTTGGATTACATAAGAATCATAAAAAACCAAAAAAAGTAAATAGTTTGATAATTGATCTAACAACATGTATTAGTTCTCAAAACTAACATGTAACGGTTTAAACATGCTTGCGAGTTACTGATGATTGGTTCATTGAAAGCTCGGATCATGCCGAACTTAAACGATCTTGAACTCATATTATGGCTCTTTTAATAAACGAGCTCGATCCAAAGTTTCACATATCAAGCCTTTTTTTGAGCCTAAACGAGTTTTTTATTTATGTATTTTTTATTTAATCTATTAAATGTATATTCACACAAATAATTCCTATTATATAGAAAAATATGATAAACTCAAAAAGCTCGAATGTTAGAATTAAAGCTCTACACAAGTCGAGATCGAGCCTTAGAACTAAAGCTCTACACACCCAACTCGATTTCTCCTACGGCAAAACAAGACCCGCAAGAGCCTAGACGAGCTTAAGCTCAATTCAGCTCGTTTACACCCCTCTTTAACACCCATAGTGGCATTCAAATAATATAACATTTAACGCAAACAATCAACTAATAAGATATATGAATTTTGTTTTCAACGTTTGTTAGGGTTAAGACTTTAAGAGAATTTTATATATACCCTTATAAATTAGTGAAATATAATACATATATTAACAATCATATACGCCCTTAAAAGCTTGTTAAAATATCATATCTATCCATTTCCTTAAACAAATAAAAAAAATACTATTTACAGTTAATATTTAAAACTTGAAATTCCGTATATATTAATATTAAATAAGTTATAGGCTTAATAGTTAATCCTTTAGTTTTAGACTTAAATTGTTAAAATTAGTTTTTCAATATGGACTTAATAATTTAAATTAATTGTTTTACATTTCTTTTAACTATTTTATGGGGTTAAATTCAAATTATTTGGCTGGTCTCAAATATCTTACCGGTTGGTGTCAACATTTCTTTGTGATAAGTCACAAAATTTTACTGGTCCGTAGAGATTTGATCGTATGTATAATATTAGAAACAAAAACCTCTGCAAATTTCTCCAACATATGCTCAAGTGGGTCACTTAATTCCATTTGTTCCATCTTGATTAGAGGGCATTTAAGACGTCTAACAAGTAATCAAACATACTATGCCATGACCTAAAGAAGTTTCAAATATGGTTTGTGAATGCAGCTTTAACATCAAACTCATGGAACCCGTGGATTTTAAAAAGCGAAACTCCTGTGCTGGTTGAGTTCTACACCAGTTGGTGCGAACCATGCAAGATGGTGCACCAACTGATCGATGAGATCGCTGCTGATTATGATGGGGAGCTCGAGTGTGTTGCGGTCAATGTCGAGCAGGAGCCCCCACTTGCTGAGGAGTATGACATCAAGGCTGTGCCCATTATTCTGCTATTCAAGAATGGTGAGAAACGTGAGTCTGTGGTTGGGACCATGCCTAAAGACTTCTTTGTGGCTGCCATTGAATGAGTCTTGGCTAGTTGATCACTTATTCTACTGTATTTTCGTACCCACCTGTCTGATAATTGCTATGATCGACCTGGACCATTTGATACGTGGTCGGTTTGGTATATCTAACCCGACCCGTAAAAAGGTTTAAGTTTGGAAATGCTTGTAAAGTTAGCTAGTTGTTAAATTCCCGTAAAAATCATATTTTGCATGTGAACTTTATTTTTTCAAATAAAAAAAATGTAGTTGTATATAACAAACCTATCCAATCAGATAATTAGAAACTATTTTGAATTATTTATGAATTACAATATAAAGAGAGAATGGAAACATAAATTCTTTTTTGATGCCGTTTATTAAGTAAACTTTCCTGAAGTTAAGATTTTTACCATAATTGTAATTTATTGTGGTGCTTACACATGGACAATTCTAGGTGACGTTTAGGTGGTGATAACGTGCACATGCTAGAAAATAGTCATGTGTCATATACAGATTTTGCTTTATTAAATTAGAATTTATATAATTATTTTATTGTATTATATATATACAACATTTTTTATTGTTTATTATTATTTCACCATCAAAGACATTTGATAATTCTATGAAATGACTTATTGTACGATAAAAACTACAAGTATTATGCATGAAGAACTTTTCTTATTTCTCCATTATATACACAATCATTATTCTCCACTCATTTCTTTATCTATTCAATTACAATATTACGTACACTTGAATTAAAAAAAAACAAGTATTTAATGGTAAACCTTAATACTGACATTTTTTGTCCTACGATCATAACCTCACTTCGTTCATTTTTATTTATATACATTGGTTTATACATTATTGATAAGCTATCAAATTATGTTGCTTAACACGGCATTATCAACATCATAAGTAATATTTTTTTAAAGAATCTTGAAATATCACATTGTGATTATACAATCAAAGTTCGTGTGATTCGTTTATGAAGGCAACCAATGTATTACAATCCGGTAAAAACTTACTCTCTTAAGTTTATCGTGATTGAGTAGAATGTATTGTTCAACTAATTGAATTGTTATTTCATTTTTATAATATTACTTTATAAAACTTATCTTTTGTATATCTTTAGTTTTTATATTTTTAATTACAAGGCATTATAATACAGAAAAACATTTTAAAAAGATGGTTTCTTAAGTTTGAGAAGTTGTAAATTGAATCTAATTAAATCTTTGTATACAAAAAAGTTTTAGGAAATTTGTATAGTAGTATTGTTTTTTATGTATTTGATTCGTTTATGTAATTTATATAAATACACATTTATTTAATATTTCTTTGTATGTGTATGTATTACAAACTTATTAATAGTAATTCATAATTTATATTATATTTATTTTTACTTTAACTTTTCAACCCGTGTTACAGTCGGGGGTTAAGCTAGTCATACCATATTTCAAAATATCATATGATAATTAATAATTTTTCATCACTAATTATTTAATATTTATTTATTCAACCCGTGTAATACACGGGATACTAACCTAAGTTTGTTTTTCATCTATCTTTCCTCTTAAATAATTACCTAAATTAAAGATTAAAAATACTTCTTAATAAATTAAGAAAATATGTATTTTTACTAATGTTTTTTGTGGAACTATTTTTTATAAAATAAGTGTTTTCTAAAACATCAAACATTTTTAAATATATGAAATATCTTAAAATTGATGTTTTTAAAAAGTAAACTTCTTTATAAACTTAAAATAGTTAAATCTATATCTATAATTTATAAACTCTAATAAAACAAGATTTTTAGAGCTACATGACATCTTTTAAACCACCCATTTAACACGTGACAAGCTCTTACACAACTTCTCTTTTCAAATCCCGCCTAAATTTGACTCATATTTCCCTTTTTCACGCGGAACCTTTTAACCCGTGTTAATACCGAGTTATCTAATCACCTCTTCATCTTTCACACACAAAATTGTAGATCTAAAACAACTCTTCCATCTTTGATGTTATGCAATCCTTCTAACCAGGTATTCTTCTTAACCTAATCTTTCATTCTTCTTCCTAAACTACAAATCTCTAACTGAATCGATGCCTTTTCATTAGCTACCTTGCGAAACCTAATTCACATTCAAGATTGTAAACCTTTGCCTTTCTCCTGCTCCTCACCTTTTCTCCATCTGTTTCTTTAACCCTAGCTTAATGGATCATTGAATCTGTGTTCTTCTCATTCAATATCTGCTCCAAAAGAAACATCTTCACCAAGATTTATAGGATTTAAAATCTTTATGTGTGACAACCATCTTTGCATAGATCACTGAATCTACGTTCTCCAGTACACGGGTACGCTAATACTTGATTGACATTGTTGTTCATTTTTCTTGGTTCCTCCTCCGTTCAGCGGTACACAGGTACGCCATCCACCTCTTATTGAAGATATGATCGTTCTTACGATTAGTACTTACTTCTCAGTGAAGGTATTTTAACTTAACTCTACATTATTTACTTCAATTCATGTTTTTTTGATGTTGTTTCCACTGTATGATTTGGTATTGTTTGTTGAATTTAGGTTCCCCCTATTTTTGTTTTCAACTCCTAGCTAAATAAATCAACCAATATGATGCCTATGGATTAAGGGATCAAATATGTATAAATTATTGTATTAAGTATTGCTTTAGGGTTTTTAAATACTCTTCTTTAGTGAATCTTAAGTTTGTATCAATGATTTAGTAGTTGTTGGTTATTATCTTGCATGAATCATCATGAGCCAAAGATTCAGCAGGAGAAGTATATAAATTATGACTAAAACTTCAGGCTTTGGGTGGATTGAGATTCTGATAGTACTAATCAGGGTGTATTTCAATCTCTTGGTATGTTCAATCATCTCAGATCTATATTTAATTTTGAATTTACACTTTCCTTGTAATTTCATTCTACATCAATCGATTGCGTGCATGTGAAAAATCATTGCTAGAGCACATGTTTTTCGTCCCTAACCATGTTTGATGTGTGCGTATTCTTTGTGGTTTTGTTGCATATTGTATGATTTTCTTGATGTAATTTGTAATTTAAGTTTATTGGTGTGTTTACTGGAATTATAGTTTATAATTTGGATTGGTTGTGGTTACATGATGAATGAACATAAAATATAATATTATTTATAAAGCTCAAAAAGAAGTTATTTAGACTCTCTCTTTGTGATAGTTACAATGACGCCGTTCAAAAAAAAAGTTAGAATGAAATGTTTGTTGAATGTATACTTTAATAACATTCTAACAACTTATCTATTTATAGTGTTAACATGGTTAGGTAGGTAGTTTATTTAACAATGATTTGAACCTACTATTTTATATCATTAAACTTTTCATAATTAAAAGTAGGTGCTTTTTGGTAATTACATGCAACAAATACATATGCTGTTGATATAAATGAATACTTTTTAACACAAAAATTAATAGCAAGGAGATATCAATTAAATGTACTTTAATATGAAAATTGATTTAACCAACGAATAATTTAAGGTGATTAGTTGTTTCTTAATGCATTGGCCAATTAAATAGCAAGGAGAGATCAATAAAATATACTAATACATTGGCCATTTTAATCAAATTAACAATTACATGCTTAATATTTAAAGAATATAACACATACTTGACTTTCTATCTTCCTATGTATGCTTAACATTTGTAAGATAATTTTTACTTAATTAATGAATTTACTATGCAAGAGTATGAGCCGGCAGTCAATATATTACTGCACTACACTATAGGTTGAAGGATCAAGTACCAAAATCAAAATAAAAATTCTTGTGATTGTACTTTGATTGTGTAATTGGTCTTTTTGGATGATATTTAAATTGAGTTTCTAGTGCATTTTTAGTCTATTTTGACAACAATTTATAATGAGTTAAACTACATTTTTAGGTCCTTTTGGACAACATTTATAATAGTGTTATTTATCTAAAGTTGTTGGTGGTGTGTAATCTAGATGTGTCCGTTAGGACCCATTTACATATTATTGGGTCGATTTTAGGTTGTGTTATTTTATTTTATTTTATCCCAAATGGGTAAAATAAAAATCATTATTTGAAAAAAGTAACAAAATAAATAGGTTGATAGCAACTTAATTGATTTTATAAAACTTTTATATGAATAGGTTCACTTTTATATTAAAAGATAGTAATTCTAACGATACTCGAAATATTTTAGTATAATACGTTTACAAATACGACTAAAAAATTAATATAAACAATATTTATGTACCAAACTTGATTCGAACATCCATTTTTAGTATATACTTCAACGAGTCTTCATATAACATTCTTAACACGAGTCTTCGTCACATTCGAATCTTCAAGTATACCCCTTGACTACAACAAATAACAAACGAAAGATTGATGGTTGTGGTTGAGGATCGTGTTAGACACGGGTCCCTCAAAACAGATTTCGCATCTCTACTCAAGACAACGCGTCTGTCTCCCTGAGTACAACAACCAAATCAGTATGTATTGCCGGAGAGTGCCTTGGCCCAAGAGATCACATGGTAAAGTATGTGTTATGATGTTATATGGAATAAAATTAAATATGATGATGTAGGAAGAATAATTTAAAGTTATAAATCTTGTTGACACTCAAGAAAATAAATTTCCTCTTCTCTCTTGTTTTCTTTTCTCATCATAAGTTTGTTCATATACTCATGTTAAAGACTTCACATTAATGTGAGTTTTATGATTCACAACCAAAACTTTCATTTGATTTATTAACATGTTTTATGAGATCAAATTAAAACTCTCATTTTATTCATGACATGTTTAATATCAATTTTAATAAAAATTATGATCCATAATAAACATTCATAATATTTATTAAAAGACTTGGTCAAAACATAAAAGATCCATATTAATCAATACATAGCTCTATTAGCATTATGCAATAAATTACAAAAATTTCCTACAATAATCACCGAAGTTTTACTTTCTTCATTCCGACCACTCAATTTCGAGCATCGATATCTAATTAATCTTAGCTTTAGTTTGGACACGGTTAGTTCGTTACAAAAGGAGAACATAAACCAATAAATAAATAATTATTTATATAAAATATATATAAATATAATTATTTTGTGTCCAAAATTCTAACAATCCCCCACATAAATGGAGATCGATCAAAACACACAAAATTCCCAATGAAAACTCGACGGTTGAGTTTTGCAGGATAAGTAGGTGTTCCTATTGAACATTCCTTTGTGAAACATATTTAGCCTACGGGTGGTGTGTAGACACGATATCTTTGAACAGACCCCGTTAGGTGTAGACGACAATATACATTCACACAAGACTCTCCCTAGTCGGGCACATCCCCTCATTGTCGTGTCTGTTATGGTCATGGATCACTATCCTAGTTCTGCGAGAGCTCTAGGATTTGCGCCTCCCCACAAATCCATTTGAAGTGACCCCACTTCTCTCTAACATAGGTGATTCCATAATTCATTAAAATCATTATGGTCATATTGATTCGTACAATCATTTAACCTGAATATGCTTAACCTTCCCTTGGTCACTAGTTCGGGGTACTCCCCCAAAGTGAATGGACTTGGAAGTTCGTCACTCCCTTTTAGATATAGTGACTCCTTGAACCTAGATCTTGGGATTTCCAGTCAGCTAGCATAGGTTTCCCTTATATTCCTCTTTCCCTATGAGATTTAGTCTAATTCTTCTCTATCTTGTCTCGTTTCAACCCATAGGTTGTTGAATCCAAAATTATTATCTATCACTTTGTCAAGTCGATATAGATAACTTCAATCGAGATAACTTTTCATGATGTGTTCTAAACTTGTAAGTTAATAATGACTATTGTAAAACTTTTACAATTCGTTTTTCAAAACAAACACATATCCTTTATGTCACATCTATCAAGATTCTGAATCTAGCCAATTAGAATCCGAGTCTATCATAGGCTTCTTATGACCTTTGTGTACTACACTATATCATAGGTTTGCAATATCTTTGGATTGCCAAAATCTATATCATTAACAGTTTATTTTCAAATGCAAGAAACTCCCACATTTAAGTGTTAATGGATAACATCCATATGAGGTAATGAAAGGTTCTCCCTTTCTAAATAGGTTTGAGAACTCACAAAACCATTTCTACATACCCTAAAGGATTGTTTCTAAAATGGCCTCTCTCTCATATTTTTTGCAATTTGATTTCAAAATGAGGTTTGCTATCAAACAAACCTAGAAAACTGAGTACTCCTTATTTGACTTAGTTATGTTTTTCATAGGTTATATCAACCTCCTTGAATCGAATGGGTATCCCTTTCAACTTTGTCTATACATATTTGACCTCTTTAGAGCATCATAATCGATAAGTACTAGGCTAGCATGCTTTAGACTATAGTACTTTAGCATGTGAACAAAAGATGCATCATTTTGATCATTCACAGCTTTAAAGAATAACATACTATCCCTTGTCCATATCCATATCTTATTATAGACAAATCATGAGACTTATTCGTCATCATTCGGTTTAGAAATATAACTCGTTCTTTTAAAACCTCTAATCCACAGGTAAGTCGCCAGCTATAACGCTGGACCCCGTAGCCGCCTCAGCACCAACTCAGCAGCAACCCGTCGGTAGAAACTGTCGGAACTTGATATTACCACAATAGGTTGGTAGCAACTCAAAGGCAAGCTTGATACCAATCTAGCGTACACACACTTCAGTAGTTGGCATTGAGTTAAGACCAAGATCTTGGTAGCATCTTTCAAACTACTCAACTGACTTTCAAGCAGAGCAGTGCGAGTGTGCGAAGTGCAAAGGACACTATCTTTCCTTTGACTTATAAAGACTTAGTAATAAGTCTTGATTCAATTCACTTTGGTGAACATATTTATCATTAACAAGATAAATAAAACTCATTTACAATCAATATTACATTAAGATAGAGTCAAACACATAGACACTGAATAATATACAGTTCATAAAGTTTGCCTGGAGTTATTGACACACATGTATTGTTGTTCCCTTTAAGCTATGTATAACTAGGATACGAAAAAAAATCCTTCACATAGCTCTAACAATATTAAAATGGTAGAAGTATCTACATTTATATCTTTCAGAATGAATTTAGCTAAATTCATTAAAGATAACATATATTGCTTTCATATGTTGATTTATCCACACTTGTGAATTTTTATGATAACTTCAAATGAAGTTTATCGGTATATCTCATACTTGTGTATTTAATGTGACATCCGGTAAATTTCCGTTACCAAACTCCGTTAGTTCCGTTAAGTCTTGCATACACGTGTCGTAAGCACACACTAGTTGTCGTTTAACGTTGGTGACCTAATAATAATTAATAATGTTACATTATTGATAATCTAATTGATTAGATGATTATTGTGTTATGCTTATGTGTTTACACAATTTAAATGTTAACGGTGAAAATTAATCGCGTAACGTGGAAACGTGTGTATT
>BJCM01083663.1:0-14779 GCA_018326385.1 Flaveria bidentis | reverse complement strand
AGGTTTGATGCTTGAAGATCTTCTTGTGCTCATATAGGACTTGGACCTAGATTAAATGAAAGTCTTATGTTAACGGTTGTATCTTGATTGTTTTGTAATTACTTATTTGTCTTGTAATGTTTTAATAAATAATGATATTTAATAATATTTCAACTTAATTAGTTCCATTTGCTATGAACAATCATCTCCCATTCGTCCGCCCCGATGATCCCGCCGTCGGTCGGGGTGTGACAATGAACATCTCTACAGGGCTACGATTGGGTCACCTTACAGCTAGCAGGCCTAATATCATGTTTGCCACATATGTTTGTGCAAGATATCAAGCCAACCCCAAGATGTCACACCTTATCACTATCAAGAGAATTTTAAGATATCTCAACAGGGCCTCAACACTTGGCCTTTGGTATCCAAAGAATTCTGACTTTAATATGTATGCATATACAGATAGTGATTATGGTGGAGCAATATGTCTGTAAAGTCTACATAAGGGGGATGTTAGTTTCTTGGTGGAAGGGTTGTCTCATGGCAATGCAAGATGCAATCATGTGTCTTTGCATCAACTGTTGAAGCTGAATACATTGCTACTGCAAGCTACCGTGCTCAAGTGATTTTGATTCAGAATCAGATGCTAGACTATGGGTTCAACTTTAAGAAGACTCCCATTTATATAGACAACAATAATGTCATCTCTATTACAGAGAATCATGTGCAACACTCAATAACATAACACATCAATATCTTTAAGAAGACTCCCATTCATATAGCAAACTACTTTTTCAGAGGTAGAACCGACATCCGAATTTCAAAATTTATCATCTTTCATGAACTTTGTCTGAAATCCATTTCATATATAAACCCAACGGTTCCCCCTCTTTCTTTATCATCTTCATCTTCTTTCAGACCTAAATTCCCAAAATTCTCTCAAACCGCCTTTGTTTTTCTTTTCCTTCACCTCTAAGCTATCTAAAATGGTCAACCTCAACCGTAGAAATGACCCAAACTTCTCCATGCAGTTACACATGTAACATAATCAGGTTGCTCTATTACACTCTGAGAAAGATCCATTTTTCTCATAGGTTTGTCGATTTTTGGCTCTGTCCAATTACTCCCCCTCCTTTACCATTGATCTTGTTCTTTGTGAGGATCATATGCTTGATTTTTGGAAGACCTGTCAAGAGGTCATGGATGGGGAGAAGACACTGTCTGTTATAGTGCAAGGGAGGACAATCTTTATCACTCCAGCCATCATCAACACCTATCTTCAGCTAGATGTTGAGGAAGGTGAATTGTCTTTTCCCAAAGAAGTTGTCAACCATTCCTTTGGGTAGATGGGTTATGAGGGAGATTTTTATGTCAAGACCTTCAAGAAAGGGAAGGTCTCCTCCTAGTGGAAGTACTTACTTCATGTGGACATCCACAGCTTGTCCAACAAGCATAGGGGCTGGGACCATATTCCTAAGTATCTCTCCTTCATAGTGCATAGGATGGTTTAGGGGGTCAAGTTCAGGTACTCTAATTTTGTTTATACAAATTTACTTGCTAACTTGGACTCCTTAGAGTATTATATGTTTTCTAGATATGTTTAACATATTCTTAACTGTGAACTGGGCTCATAGTTAAGGAAAACATATAATATTTTTAAATTGGGGCAGATGAAGACTGACATCTTTAAAATCTTGAAGAAGCCAACTGTTGGCTTCTCTGGGGTAGAAACAATACTTGTCCCCAAAATGTTAAAGCTCATTGCTTAAGGTGACAATCTAGCAACACAAGCTAGTGTTGAACCCACACCTTCTACCTCTCAACCACTAAAACAACCACAAATCACCCTCACCTACCAAAGAAAAACCAAATGAACCCCTGCATAAGCTACTCAGTCTGTGTAGGCCCTCATATTATTACCCACATAGGAGGAAGTGGACACTGGAGCTCCCACTTCTCCTGAGGAGCAAACCACTCCCATCTCTTCAAAAATCAATGCTGAGGTTGCTCATGCTTAGCCTGATGAGCTTACTAGCCCAATAACATTAAGCCTTCACTCTAAGTCTCAACACTCTAGTGAACAAATTTTAGGGGAAACTTACCATCCCCAACCTTCAGATTTCAACCAACCAATCCCCAGTCTTGATTTCTATGATGATGAAGACTTGGGATTTAGTGAGTACGATGAGTCTCTCTACTCTTCCCCCACTTAAAGAGAGATGAGTGCTCCTGTTTCTTCCTTGTATAGTCCACATCATCAACCTACTACTGAGGTGGATCTTCCTGACTCTACTCAGGAGGACCATATGGAAGAGGCTTTCACTTCTGCAAGTGATTACATATGTAAGACCTCAACCATGGCAACTCAACCCACTGATACTCCATCTGAAGTAGTCAGTGAGCAGAGGAAAACCAGCAGCCAAGAACACCATGCTTGTGGTGAGATTAAGGACTTTGATCCAATTATCTCACCCCCTAATGAATCTTCTGATAAAGAGGAGGGGAATCTGAGATTGAAGTTGCAAAAACTATAAAAAAACATGCACCTATCTAGTCTCTAAGGTTAGTCATTTGGAATCTCAAGTGACTACCTTACATAATAGGATCAATGATCAGCAACTTGAGATTTCTTATCTCAAGGAGAAACTAGCTGGGAGACCTTTAAGAAGAGCTCAACCAGGAACACAAGAACTTATGAATGTGATTGACCTAACTCCAAGCTCACCTATGCAAGAGGGTGATGCTACCAAAAGGGGGAGAAAGTCATTACAATCACAGAACCTAGGAGTTACTCATAGAGTATGGACATTGAGGACTCACCATCCTCACTTGTAACTATTCATACTCAGCAACTTCCTCAAGTTCACATTAATGTGGACTCTATAGACTCCTTCATTCAAAGTCTTTTTGAGGAAGGCATACCGAGGATTGTGTCATCTCCACCTCAAGGTACTTCTAACTACATCACAGGGTGGATGTATGATGCTAACAAAAGAGCCCTTATTTTTCAAAGAGTTCAACGGCAGCAAGAAGTCTTCAACTTTTAGACCATGAAACTATGAAGGTCTTGACCTTGTCAACATGCCACTTGTCAACCCAAGCCAATCTAGACAAACTGACAAGTTGTCTCAAAGGATTCAAGATAGGATTACTGAAGAGTTCAGCCTTAGAAGGAGACAAAGGCAATTAGGAAATGTTATTGGTCAACTGGATGTTGAGGCAGACCCTGAGATTAGCTTCAAAAGGAAAACCTCGACTAAAGGCCTAGTGATAGAACCTGAGAGCCCTGTCACACCTACAACTGCTTCAGAAGTCCATTCCTTTGATGAGACACTTGCTGGTGAAGGTGTATCTCAACTTCTCTCTAGCTAGAGCATGGATGCTACTCCAAGCAATTAAGGCCAAAGCACTCTCCACCGTGAGTCACAAAGGTCTATGAGTGACAAAGGGAAAAGGAAAAGGACTCCTGAGGAGATTGAGGAGAGAGAGAGAGGAAAAGGAAGCCAAGGGGAGAAAGTTCCTCTGCTGGGTTTGCTCGCTTCATGGAAGCTGCAATCAGGGCTGCTCCTGGACCAAAAACTCAATATGATGAGTTGAGTGCAATCAGTATTGCTTACTTACAGACCAAGAACTATGATATTGATAATATCATCTCCCTCCCCATAGAAGAATTGAATGAACTGGCTGACATAGAATTGTCAAGAGAGAAGAAGGAAACAGAGGATGCAAGATTGCTTCTTCAAATCAAAGAGGAAAGGAGACTGAAAAGGCTCTATAAACACGTTCCTACTCTCTCACCAGTTCAAGAAAGTCCTGTGCAGGAGATTGTGGCTCCACAAGAACCTCAGGTAGACAAAGAAACTGATAAGATCAACATGATCAACTCTGAGTGCCACAGGTCTCTATGAGGCTGATGCACTTCTTCCCTTGTCCTTTGATTACATTGAGTTTGAGAATCTCAAGCAACTTGAACTTGAAGTACTCAAAGAAAGAAAGGCAACAAAGAGGAAGATAAAGGAAGAAGTTGCCAAGGCAAGAGCCATCATCCAGAAAAGTCAAAAGAAGTCTACTGATAGGCAGAGGATGATAAGCTTTTTGAAGCTATATGAATTCTCTGAAAGGAGACTTGGCCTTGTGTTTCTATCCACTATGGATGAACACATTAGCGTGATCAAGCAGAAGATCAAAAGAGGAGAACTTGTTGACTTACTCTCCCTACCAATTCAGGTCCCTCAAGAAGTGGAGGTTAAGGTTGAACCTTTTGAGACAACACAACCTGGACCTCCTACTGAATCTCAGCAAACTTCATCTTCTGATCAACAGCAGGGTTCAGTCCCCTCTCAATCTGTACATGTGAGAGTGGAAAACCCAACTGAGTAAGACAAAGATGATCAACAACGTGCTGCAGGCCAGTCTTCTCAGTTAAAAGGTATGTAAGAGGAGAAAAAGGATGGCTTCTATACCAAAGTCTAAGAAGAAAAGGAAAGGAGCATCCATCTCCAAACCTCAGGATGTCAGAACATCCTAAGGATGTGCAACAAGTGTAAGTTCCACCAACTCCAATTCAAGTAGCTCCTCTGGCATTAAGAAGACACATCTTCTCCTGGACTTACACTACTAATCCAGAAAGATGGCATGTTATCAGAGATCAAGGTATTGAAGATGTTTACACATGGCAAGACATGTTCAATCTACCTTTGTATCATCTTTATAAGATGACAAGACATTATGAGAGTCTGAGTGATCCTGACCATCTAATGAAGAAAGGTTTGGTCATCATCATGATGAGGACGATCAATATCTGAAGTCTTCAAATGTTTTGGTAGCATCAGCCTAGGGGGATTTTGTAAGAATCATATAAGGCTGATGCAACCCAAAACATCCAAAGTTTATCCTGCATGCATACATAGAAGTACTGAAGTAGAATGCTTCAGAAGTTTCACACAATGCCTTAGAAAATATTCTAAGTGTGAAATCTTCCGAAGCCAAGACCAATATCTTGCGAAGCCAAACATGAAGTCTTTTGAAGCTTCAGAGACAAAATATTGAGTACATGCTTTATCTGATGTACCTTTTACCATAAAGCTGGACCACCTTTTCGCTGGGACTCTATTTGACTCATCGACTTTTACAAGTTGGTGAAAGGTCCATGCTTTTGGTAAACTATACATTGAGGTCTTGAGTCTGTTACTTTCTACTTTTTGCACTTTTATCCTTTTTGTAATATATTAGGATGTGAGCTATGGCATATCATAGTCACTAGTCATAAGGCAATCTACCTTTTGACTCTACATTGATTTTGTTATTGTCTAGATCATGTATCCAGCTGGACTTCAAAGTATGGCCGGCTATCGGATGTAGTATAAAGTATCTCAGGTCCCTTTGTAATATTTAATCCTTTTTATGTTTTGTAAACACTTTTAAGGAACTTGAGAGCAATATTCAACATTCTTGAAAACCAAACACTTGTTTTATTGTTATTGTTCTTGTTCCATCTCTTTATTACTTGTGTTACTTATTTTCAAGGTGTGACTGGTTTCTAGTTCCCCATTTGATCTGTAAAGTGTTCTAACTCAACTCTTCTTATTGTGTGTTGTGTTGTAAGTGACCAACCCTTAATCGGTCCTGCAGACCCCTTATGAGATATGAAAAAAAAGGTAACCATTTATTGTTGTAAATGAGCACACTCCTTGTGTTAGGGGGAATGGACCTGATCGTATCTTTGATTTAGAATTGTTTCCAAACTATTCTAGACTTTCTTGTGAGAATGTTTCAGCTGGAACATGTACTCAAAGTGATTCTGATGATGACCAACTATTTGAGATACCCAGACCTCTTCCAAGTTCTCTAAGAGATGTTGAAAATCAAGCTCCTATAATTGAAAGATCAGACAGTATAAGTATCTCAAGAACCAGTGGAGCTTTAACAAGTTGTCAACAAAGTGAGCCTCAAAACTCATCTAGTGACAATACCCAACACCAAGTTGATGGAAGCAGCATTTTGAAGGAACAAGCAACTGTTAATGCTGTTGCACAGTCAATTGATATTGATGTTATCTCTCCTTCATTCAATCAGTACTCATTAAATGAATGTGAGACATCAGCTGGACCAAGTGTTAAGAACCCTGAGCAAAACTTTTCCAATTTGAATCTATCCATGCAACTGGATGTAATTCCTAGGCTCAGGATTCACAACACTCACCTAGTTGAGAACATCATTGGAGAGGTTTCTGAAGGCGTGAGAACAAGGAGACAAACTCACAATGGGAATGTCTGCTTGTACTTAGGTTTCTTATCACAGATGGAGCCAAAGAAGGTAGAAGAAGCCTTGAAAGATAATAGTTGGATTGAATCAATACATGAGGAATTACTTCAATTCAAGAGACAAAAGGTTTGGAACCTATGTCCACTACCATTTCGTCAAGTATCCATTGGAACAAAGTAGGTATTCAGAAACGAGAGAGATGATAAAGGATTGATTATAAAAAATAAGTTAAGACTAGTAGTTCAAGGATACATACAGGAGGAGGGAATTGATTACAATAATGTCTTTGCACCCGTGCAAGACTTGAGGCAGTAAGGATATTTATTGTTTATGCTGCATCCAAGAACTTTATAGTCTACCAGCTTGATGTTAAGTGTGCTTTTCTATACGGGTATATAGACAGGGAAGTCTATATGTGCCAGCCTCAAGGATTCGAAGACCCACAACACCTTAACTATATGTGCAAATTGGATAAAGCTCTCTATGAGCTGCACGAGGCACCTAAGCTATGGTATGAGACTTTGTCTTAGTTTCTCCTGAAGAATGGCTACACCAGAGGTACCATTGACAAGACTTTATTCATAAGAAAGTTTGGGAAATACATTTTGCTCGTACAAGTCTATGTTGATGACAACATATTTGGTTCCTCAAATGACCAAATGTGTAAGGACTTTAAGAGCATTATGAAGAGTTTGAGATGAGCTCCATAGGAAAATGGACTTTTTTCTTGGAATTCAGGTAAAGCAGATGAAAGAAGGGTTCTTTATCAATCAATCTAAGTATATTAAAGATATTTTAGAAAGATTTGAAATGAAAGATTGTAAGCCAACAAAGACTCTTATACCCGGAAATCACAATCTTTGTCCTGACTCTAAGGGGGGATACTGATCAACATCAGTATATGGAAATTATTAGATCTCTGATGTATCTCACTGCAAGTAGACCTGATATTATGTTTGCAACTTGCATCTATGCAAGATGTCAGGCTGCTCCAAAGGTTTCCCACCTAGTTGCTTCCAATAGAATCCTTAGATACCTCAAAGGGGCACCTAAATTAGGTCTCTAGTATCAAAGGAACAACAATTTCAATCTCTATGGCTACGCTGACAGTGACTATAGTGGCTGCAACATCAACCAGAAATCAACATCAGAAAGATGTCAATTTCTTGGTGGAGGGATCATCTCATGGAAATGAAAGAAGCAATCTTGTGTCTCAATATCAACTGCTGAAGCTGAATACATTGCTACTACTAGTTGTTGTGCTCAGCTGCTATGGATTCAAAATTAGATGCTAAATTATGGATTCAACTTCATGAGGAGTCCTATCTACATTCACAATAAGAGTGCCATTTCTATTACAGAAAATCATGTCAAGCTTTCCAAGACAAAGCACATTGACATCAGATACCATTTCATTAGAGATGTTCATGAGAAAAACTTTATTAAACTATTCAAAGTTGACTCAAATGAACAATATGCTAATTTGTTCACCAAGGCATTTTATGAACAAAGATTTAAGTATCTCATTACGGCTATTAGGATGATAAACATTGATTAGTCTATCTCATTTGAAAATCTTTTTTTAAAATGTTTCTTGTCCTTGTCAAAACAATCTAAGCCCTGTTACAAAAGATATTTCTTCAAAATTGGCTAAGTATGAGTTCTTCAGAAGAGAAATTAACCATCGGAAGATGTCTTACGTATCTTCCAAAAGAAAATTCCTCCAAGATTAGTCTTATCCTCCGAAGAGTTTTTAGCCTTAGAAGAGAATTTGATATGATATCAAATCTATTTCTGAAGCTTGACAAACTTCTTCACTTGGAAGACTTTCTTACTCTTGGAAATAAATTTCTCTTAGAATTAAATTTACATTCGAAAGTAAGTTTGGCTTTGGAAGAAGATTGCTTTCGGAAAAACTTTTAATCTCGAAAGAAAGCTTTACTATGTAATAGAAATATTTTGGGCCCCACTCTGTAAAAAGTAAAGATTTTATTAATGATGTCGGAATATTTTAAATGGTTTTAACCTTACCGCCATTGTCACATCATACCCCAAACTGTCATTTCACCTTATCCATCTGCCATTGTACCCATTTAAATACTTCTAACCTATTCCCTTAATCTTTTTACCACTTTCACAACCTGAAGTTTATCTTTAGTTTTACTCCCAAATCAAACTTCAAACCCTTAGCACAACCAAGTCGCACTCCTTGAATCTTCCAAGGATGTTGACTTTTCTAAAAATCATCTTGTTCCTAACCCAGTCCACCTACTTCATAGTCCTAACCGTTAACCCCATAGTTTACTCAAACCATATGGCAGAGTTCTAGAGTAATGGCCAGATTGATAGTATAAACAGTGTTCGGGTTATTAAGTCAAGAGTTTGATGCCAAGAATTGGTCATATCCGAACAAACCATCAGGGAGCACCTAGAGCTTCATGATGAGGGTTCTCCTACTGAATTCCCCTAAACCGACTTAGACAACACGTATACCCAGATGGGATATGGTGGAGATATGAGCAGATCAACCATCTGCAAGTTCAATTTCTCCTACAATTAGAAGTTTCTGCTTCATATTGTCCTTCATTGTTTGTCCAACAAGTCTGGGGGATGGGATCAAATTCTCTATGATTTAGGATGCCTTGTTCACAGGTTGGTAAAGGGTCTCAAATTTAACTACTCAAGATTTGTGTTGAACAACCTCAAGGGAAACCTTCAAAGGGAAACATTCTACATGTATCCCAAGTTTATTCAATACATAATCAATTATGAGCTAAATTAGAGTAAGCTTGTCTGTGTAGCTGCTCTTCATATCCCTCATATGAGGCTGACCATCTTCAAGGTGCTGAAAAGAGTGTCCACCAACTTCTCTGGAAGACATACAACTCTACTTCCAGTATGATTTAGCCAATGGCTCATGGTGATATCCTTGTTAACCCCACGAGTGATGAACCCACACCAGCAATAACCACCTCAATGCCAAATCTTCCTTCTCACCCATCAAACATACATATCAAAGATACTCCAAGCGAACCCTTGTTCAATATCCTCTGATTAAACAAGTCCCTCCTTTTCAATCCAAAAAGGCTAGAGTGGAAACATGGGCTATCACTCAGTTTGAGGTCCCACAATTCTTCACATTTGACCTCAAGATGGGTATTGAGACTCCTTAGTCTCAATCCCATGAGCCCCAAACCCAAACCATAAGCCCTTAGTGTGAGTCGCTATACTCCCCTGAGCAGCTAAAATAGGACAACCCAATGAAAGGTTCAATGCCATTAGACAATGATCAAGGTCCCGGGTCACTAGGCATAACTACCATATTCTTCATTGACCTTCTAATAGGTACTGGTGAAGAAATCATGTCTCCTCAAGGCCATGATGTTGATCCACAACACCTCTCTAAAAATCAACTGAGCTTAAATAGATCTTTATTTTCTAGCCCACATCAGCAAACCCAAACTAAGGTGAGTCCCAGTAGTGTGGAGGGGACTCATGTAGATTCAACTGTCATTACTGAGGGTGCCTCAATGGGTCCTTAGGACAATGGTAACATATTTGAGACTGAATCTATGACAACCCTGCCTCTTGATGACTTTGAAAGAGACATCATTAAGTAAGGGAAACCAGGGCACCAAGAAACCATAAGTGGCGGTGAGGATGAACATGCTAGCTATGTTACCTCATCTCCCTTTGATTCTTCTAAAGAAGATGAGGGAAGTATACAACTCACCATAAGAGACCTACTTGCTAAATTCTCAAACCTTGAATCCAGGGTTAAGACATTAAAAGATAGGTCTGCCACTCAGCAACTTGAGATTGAAAATCTCAAGGCTCAACTAGATGAGAAACTGATTGACAGATCTGTTAGGCATGTACCAATACAAGTCTTTCTGACTTCCTACTCCAGCTTATCAAGCTCTCAAAATGATACTACCAAAAAGAGGGAGAATGTTCAAAGACAAACACATGTGGAGCAGCCAAGCTTAGCCCTTTCTACACTATCTTCAAGATATCTTGCTCAACAATCAACTGCTTTCCTTGAGCCTCCTCCTATCATTCTTCAAGTGGACCCAAGGATGCTTACTGATTTGAATAGGTTCTTAACTAAGTTTCTAATAAGCTCCTCACTTGAACAGCCAAGTCCAGATGTTGTTGTGGCGTACTTTGGAGTTGAAGAGCTTTAGAGGTGGAATGCCCCATCTACCACTGTCAAAGGAGTTCGTCAACCTAAGGTCCACATTGAACCTGAGATTGAATTCTAAGGGAATATAGGGACTGATGGCCCAACAAGTAAAACAGTTAGGACAGATAGTGAAATCCCACAAACTTCTGAAGTTCAAGTGAAAGCTACAGAAGAATCATTCCAAACTTCTGAAGTTGAAATCCAAGCTGCGGAAGGGCTATATTCTCTATCCGATGATCTAATTATCACAGATGCAATCCTAGAACTGGCATCTGAGGTAAATAGTAAAGACTTTCTCAAAGCCCCTCTCACTCAAACACTATCATCATCACAAGCTCAAATCACCACCCATCAACTTGAATCCACTACACAAGAACCTCCAAATACATAAGCTTTCGAAGACATCAAAGGGAAAAGGAAGTTGACCGCGGAAGAACTACTAGAGGAGGAAAGGTTGGAGAAGCTTAGAAGAAAAAGTAGACTCCCCACTAATAAGCTATTAGTTACAAGTACTAAAGCAGTTATAGTCAACCAAGAGGCTATCAACAACCAAAAAAGGGTGGATATTATTGACAGGCTTGTCAATCTTGGTACGACCATTGAAGATGTTCTCATCCTACCACTTGAGGAATTGGTAGAGTTAGAAAAGGCAACCCTACTATGGAAAGAACAAGAAGAAGCATTAAGGTTGGCCTTAGAGGAGAAAGAACATAGAAAGAAAGAGGAAGATGAGCAATAGCTAAGGGATGAAAGGATGGCTTTTTTAGCTCTAGGGGATTCTCTCTTGAGCAACTAGCTCCTCATGACAATGACATGATCTTGTGGCTTTTCAACAAAGAAAAAGATCAAATGAACAAAGAGAGAAAAAGAGCTTCCAGGGAAAAGCTGAAGGAGAAGAAAAAGAAAGAGGAAGAAGCTCAACTTGTAGTTGTCAAGAAGATGGGAGACAAAACCCGGATGAAGGATTATTTATGAAAATGCTTGGCTGATAAATGGCATATGTGTCGTTGAATGAGATAGCAATGGATAAAAAGCTTAACTACATAAAAAAGGCAGTGACGATTATTGATCATAAAGTTAAACAATTACAAAATACAAAATAAGTCAAGTGAAAGTATAGTGGAAACATATGTGTGGTTCTGATATCACATGAGAAGTCGATGATAAAATGAGAAAGTATTACCTTGAATTATTTGAGGTATGAATAAGTTTCGAGGACGAAAACAAAATAAGTGGGGGGAGAATTGTAACATCATGTTTTATGGATGAAAATATATTTGTGAAACTTATATTACAAAGATTATTTTATGAGTAAGGTTTGAGCCAAAGTATTATTGAATTAAATGACGTTTAGATCGGTGATAAATGTTGTCAAGAAGTAGTAGTAGTAGCAGTAAAAATAATAATAATAGAAATAATAATAATAATAATAATAATAATTTTAAAATAATAATAATAATAATAATAATAATAATAATAATAATAATAATAATAATATTGATGATGATAACGACGACGACGATAATAACAATGGTTAAAACAATTAAAGTGAAACTTGATGGATATATTTATATTAAAGCAAAAATTATGGGGTTAAAAGGAATATTTCAGTATGTCTTCGTGATGAAGATTTGTGGATCATTATAGATTAAGTCAGTATGTAAAATATATATTGGTAAACTTCATATTTCTTAAGCTGGAAGTTTATATATTGGTAAAATTTATATATATGTGTGTGAAATAGAACTCAACCATCGACTCTTAAAGAAGATTGAGAAAGATGTATTATACAAGTAAACTATATAAATAAGTCAACATATATACACGCAAGGTAGGTTCAAGTGTTTCCTAGCAATAGAACGTAAAAGTTGTATTGTATTTTGGATATGGTTCGACCACAAAAATAACAAGCTATATTCTGTGCCCAAGTTAGTGATACCAAGAGGTAAGTACGTCGATCTGTAACTAATTTATGTTACATGTTATATGTTTTATTTATTATGAGTTCGTATGAATTTTGTTTAGAAGAAACATGTTCAATTACATGTGATATGTGTTTATTTATTATAATAAGCATGAATATTTTGAGGGGAATGATTTATAAGATTACGGGTCCAAGTATGTATATTGATAATTTAAAAAGGAGTTAAATATATGCAAGGTTTCGGGTATTGAACTTCACACACACACAAACTTATATATATATATTGCCATGTTTCTTCTGGATTTGGTGGTTAAAGGATGATCATCACCCGTAGGAATGGGTTGTATTACCTGGTCCTTCTCTGTGATGGTTTCCATAGTTGCATCATTCTTCAACTCATGGGGTGGTGGGTCAACAGTTGGAACCTCTTGCTCTTTAGTCCCATATCTTGGTTGTGTGATAGACTCGTAAAAATGTGGTGAAGCAATTTCATTAGTTCATAACCCTCCTTTGTTTTGATAACAATTTTTTGAGTGGGAGGATGATTCAAGAATTGATTGGAAGTTTTTCTCAGAGATAACTTGAGCCTCAATTGTTACTAGCTGGGCTTGAGCCTCAGTCAATTTGGAGATTAAATCCTTAATTTGAATCCTATAGTTGGTATGTCCGTGTTTAAAGAGGACACTGTTTTTTCTAACTCTTCATTTTTCATTTTATAGTTAGATTCAACCCTTTTAAAATCACTTTTAAGGATATTTAAAGACTTAATATCAGATTTAATTTCCATATTATAGTCCTGATACATTTTAACTTTAGCAATACAAAGCTGGAGTAAAGAGGTGTTCAAATACCTTGCTATCATTAGTTCTAGTCATCGATGATTGAGCAGGAGTCACATCCTACACCATGAAGCTCTAGTCAACCTCTTGAGCAACAACAGTTATGTGTTGTTCAGTTGACTTTCTAGTAGCTTTGGGCGTGGTAGGATGTGTGGAGGCTTGAGTGGTTTCCAGATTGGATTTGGGAGCCTTACATTCCCTAACAAAGTGGCCTGGCTGGTTATAGTTGTAACACTTTGCCTTGGTCTTGTCAAACCCGAATTTGCTGTTAGTTAGGTTTTGGAAAATTGCTTTCTAGTTCTCTTAAAGAACTTTTTTGCTCGATAAGTTAGCAGAGCCTACCATCTGTTGGACAATGTCCATGTACTCAACATCATCTGGGCTAAAACATTCTAGATCATCAAAGCAAAATTGAAAGTCACTAGAATGCCTATTTCCTGAGACAAAAGCACAGCTGTCCTGGAAGGGATTTGACTGAGCCTGTTAAGACCTTGGAGTCTCAGGAAAGGTAACGTATGGACCAGAAGAATAGGATGGTTGCTGGAAGTACGCCATGTACTACTAAGGTTAGGGGTCTTCAGCCTTCAGCAACCATTAGAGCGTTGCTAGCAGGAAGGCTTGAGGGTCTGCTCACCTGGTGGCCTCTCTTGTTTTCCATCTCTATACGATATTCATCAATGATGCCATATAGTTTAGTCATAGTGAGAGAGTTTAAGTTCTTTGGCCTCTTGATAGAGTCATAATAGAAAGTCCATTAACTTGGAAGTGCAGTCATGAACTTTCTTGAGAGATATCTTATCTCAAGAGTCACTCTCACAGATTGAAGTGATGAAATAAGATCCATGTACCTGAAGTATAAAAGATAATATAGAATTAAAAATGAAAACTATTGAGACCAAAGTAGAAAATGATAAAAAATATTATTGAAAATATTCATGTACTAAGGCATAAAACAAAAAAAGTTATAAAAGATAAAAAGTATTGAGACTAAAGGTGAAAATGTAAAAGGTATTATGGTTAAATGTGAAAGATGAAAACTATAGAATTAAAAATGAAAAATACAGAAAAAACAAAATGAGATACAATCTTTAAAATATAAGATACAAACTATATATATATAACTAAGTTGATAATTATTATTATATAAATGAAAGTAGAATGATTAAAAATGATAGAGTATATTAAAGATTATGAATTTTGAGAACAGACATCTTGCAGATTTTGTGTTTTGAGGAAGAAAATTATATTGTGTATTTTATTCAAGAATTATTGTTAGGACCTGGGGCGTACTAAGTACTAACTGATTCAACGTGAAACCAGATCAAATAGTGCGGAATCCTATTTGATTGGCGATCCAATCAGGGAAAACGTTAATCCGATCAATCCTAACGATTAGAATACGTTAAGAATAGACTAGGAATGATCAGAAATGTTTTATGAAGTTGGAAGAGACGAACTGGACGAACTTGGACGGCTAGGGTTATGAAATCTCGAAAACTCTCGTTTTTCCACGAATCAAGTGGTATTTATAGGTTACAGTCTTCATTCGTACGACTGAGCCAAGCGACTGGCTCAGTCGTGCGA
>BJCM01083662.1:0-21189 GCA_018326385.1 Flaveria bidentis | reverse complement strand
ATCTTACAATAAACGCTAAGTACTAGCTAATTCTATAACTACTGAACTACAACAACTGAAGTGTAAGAACTTCAGATGTTTTACATTTTACTAAACTACTAATTGTAAACTACTGAAGAAGTAAAGACAACTACTGAAAGTAAATCATCACAACTACTGAAGAGAACTACTTCAGCTGTTATAACTTGAGAACTTTGTCTTCAGACTTTGTCTTCAGCTGTTGTCTTCAGACTTTGTCTTCAGCTGTTGTCTTCAGACTTTGTCTTCCGCTGTTGTCTTCAGACTTTGTCTTCAGACTGTCTTCAGACTTTGTCTTCAGACTTTGTCTTCAGACTGTCTTCAGACTTTGTCTTCAGCTGTTGTAGACTTCTTCAGTTGTTATGATGTCTTTGGGACTTAAAGGTTTTTCTGATCTGGCTCATTGGTTCTTTTGGTCCAACACCAACCCAAGATGTTGAACATCCTTATCATGAAACACATGACATTTCAAACAAAACAATAAACAGTTAGACAAATTCTAGTCCATAAGAGTTTGAAAATGAAGATGGGCATGACTCCCAAGAAAGCAATAATGAAGATGGTCACAATAAAGAGTTGTTTCACCAAAATGAAGGCACCTTCCAACAAAACAGTAAGTCACAAAACTCATGACCAAAGAGGGATCGATGCCAACCTAAGCGTTTAAATGATTTCGCCGTTAATCTTCCCCCTTCGATCGACCATACATGCACCACACCAACTCAAGACACCTCAACGGTACACCCTATTACAAACTATCTCTCTTATGATAATTTTTCTAATACTCATAAGCCTTTTTGGCGGCCATCACCACAAACAATGAGCCGAAAAATTTCAATCAAGCCATGCAGGATCCGAAATGGATTGAAGCCATGCAAAAGGAGATTCAAGCTCTTGAACAAAATGACACGTGGACTCTTGACTCCTTGCCGGAGAGAAAACGAGCCATAGACTCCAAATGGGTCTATAAAATAAAATACAAGCTGAATGGAGATATCAAGAGATACAAAGTGAGACTCATGGCTAAAGGTTTCACTCAAATTGAAGGAGAAGATTTTCATGACACGTTTGCTCTGGTGGCAAAACTCGTCACGGTTCGAACGTTACTAGCTGTGCCAACAAAAAATAATTGGCTCATTCACCAACTTGACATTAACAATGCATTTTTACACGGTGACCTAGATGAAGAAGTATACATGAAGATACCATAAAGTTTTTCTAAGGAAAATGAGGCTCAAGTATGTCGACTGCGAAATTCACTCTACAGTCTCAAACAAGCTTCACGAAATTGGTATCAAAAGTTCACCGCGGCCCTTCTTGGTCTCGGATTTTTTTCATCCAAATCAGACCATTCTCTTTTCATCTACAAAAGGGATGACACCTTCGTTGCCAGCCTCATATATGTTGATGGTGTCATCATTGTGGGAAATGATTCATATAAGATACAAGAAATCTAACAAAGCTTGCATGACAAGTTTAGCATAAAAGATCTCGGTGAACTAAAGTAATTTATTGGCATTGAAGTGGCGAAGACTTCAAGTGGCCTTGTTTTAAGCCAACGAGAGTACACGCTCGACATTTTGGAAGATTGTGGCATGGAAGGGTCTCGCCCGAGTTCTTTTCCCATTGAACAAAATATAAAACTTGTCATGGATGACAAAGAACCGAAGGTCGATGCCAATCATTATTGGCGAATCATTGGTCGGTTACTTTACCTTCAGGCTACTCGTCCGGACATTGCTTATGCCGTTAACACCCTTAGTCAATTTGTTTCGGATCCTCGCCAAAATCATATGGAAGCTCTATCTAGAATTTTACGATACCTCAAGGCCACTCCCGGTCAAGGCATATCGTTACCAAAAGAAGGTGGCACGGGTTTAGTTGCATACTCTGATTCAGATTGGCTTGGTTTTCCCCTTACAAGGCGTTCTCAAACCGGTTATTTGTTACTTCTTGGTGGTGCCCCTATCTTATGGAAAACCAAAAAGCAGTCGATTGTTTCACACTCTTTCGCTGAAGCCGAATATCGGGCCATGGCTACCACCGTTAGCGAGATTATTTGGATGTGATGGCTTTTAAAAGAACCGGGCTCTCCTCAACTTGTGTCTACCATGCTTTTTTGCGACAATCAAGTTGCTCGACATATTGCAAATAACCTTGTCTTTCATAAACGCACTAAACATGTTGAAATGGACTGGTATTTTGTTCGTTAACATGTTGAATCGAAAGAAACTTGCCCAATGCCAATCGATTCGAAGCTACAATTAGCTGATCTTCTCACAAAGGGCCTTGGAGCTACTCAACTCCGTTTCCTTCTTGACAAGCTTGGCATTGTTAATTTACACGCTCCATCTTGAGAGGGAGTATTGGTTTTTGAAATTATTTGGTGTTATTTTCACCATATCTTCTCCATATTTTCTTCCTAGTTTATTGCCTTAATTGTTAGTTTTTCTTTATTGTGTTTTTCCTATTTAACGGATGTCATCTCCTCCATTGTATTTCATCACTTTTACAAATCATGAAATAAAGATACCTTGAATTTATAAATAGGTTAAACACTTGATAACATATGTTGCTACCAAAATCCACGTACCTAGAGAGGTTTATGGACTCGGGTTGCAATGCCGGGATGAGAGAGGTCCGGATCAGGTTTGCCTCACTCTTGTAATAATATCGGTCTTCTTCTTCTTTGGTTTTGATCCAGCCACTTCAGATCATTCTTTAATGTAATAGAGCCAAGATAATACACCTGCTAATTAAGATGTAGAGTAAAGTATGGTGTGGTGATGTTAAGGGAGGAAACGCCTCTAACTCAGAAAAGCATCATCACCGCCTTCATTTAGCACAAACTATGTTATATATGCTAGACTCATATAGTCCTTCGTTGTTGATAAATAGCCATATTGACATGTTAGTTTAATAATATGATGTCATACTCAAGTTGATATATACTCTTCTCCTTTTTATTGATTTGTTCTTTTTGGCATTAACGAATTTGTTTTTATTATTTTATTACGTATTTTTTTCTTTTATTTTCTCTTTTGATTTGTAATGAGTAGCATGTGTTCACGCGTATATATAGGGTCAAATATTTGTTTAGAGGCCCGCACTACTTTATTTGTGTTTTTCTAGACTCTTCGATGGTGTAATGATTTAGATTTTTCAACTCAAGATTTACCTTGGTTTTTCGTTTTTAGGGCTTTTAGGCCCCACAACTAAAGATCATATCTTAGATCTTTTTTTTTTGGGTTTCTGTTCCCTATTATTACGATTCAAGGTCCTGTCTTGGATCCTTGTTTTGGGGTTTTATTCCCCATTAGTGTATTGCAAGCATCTGTCTTGGAGCCTTTGCTTATTTTATGGGGTTTTTGTTCCCGCTAGCATAATTTAAAGTCCTAACTGGATCATTGTTTATTTTACAGGGTTTTTGTTCCATTTGATTTTTAGGGTTTTTGTTCCTTGTGATTTTTGTTAAGGCTTTTAGGATGATTTATCCATTAAATTGAAACACTATCACTTTGCTAAGTATCGGGCTCCAGGCTTTGGTTAGTTGGGTGTCGAAGATATATAGCTTTTTAAGAGCTCCTAGCCTCATGGTTATGGACTACTCATGTTTGCCTTCTAGTTTAGTGTTGCTAACTCATGTTAGTAGTGCTAAACTTATAAAACAATTAACCATCATCAATATGAATGAAGGATAAGTATGCCATGTTTTTTGAAACATGGGTTGTCGCTCAACATACTTGCTAATGTAAGAGGTGTGATTCTTTTTTCTAAGGGAAGTAATTTAATAAATAAAATGAAGTAGCAAAGGCATGTGACTAACTTACAATCGGTTTATTTCGTCGCTAGCTGCCTGGTTGACATAATGCTCATTTGTGGTTAATGGAATGTGTTTGTCGCCTTTATAACAACCATAATTGGATGATGGTCTGCCCTTGTGAAAGATGTTTTACCAAAACCAGATATAAGCTCACTAAGGTAGGGGCAAGTAACCTAGGTTACCTGCCGCCTTGTCGAGGCATGTGATCATATGTTAAATTTTGCCTTCGATTTTCATAAGTTCCTTAGAGTTAATTTAAAGCTTGTGGAGATTATGCCACTCCGTTTCCTCTAAGCACAATGTTAGTATGATACACCATATTTTTTTATTATAATTTCAATGCTCACCACCAGCTTTATGCTTCTATGGATCTCATACAGAAGTATATGATTTGTATATATTCTTCTATACTACAATCATGCTTTGCATCACCCTATCACTTAGGTGCAGATCTTTTAACATTGTTTTACCATTCAAATGCTTAAGGTTAATACTCTCTACACCTTTAATTAACTTCTTTATGTATTGATTCAACCCTAGTTGACATGTCTCTCGTGCAGAATCTTGTCTTTAGCAACTGATTTGTGTAGCTTCCCATAATAACCACGAAACATGCATGGTAATATGTAAATCTCAGTGAACTTGATTTCCATTATAGTTGAAAGATAAAACCAGGCAATGGATAACAGGGGTAAGGGATATAAATAAGATCTGAGCTTCTCGAGCCTCGTCTTTGAGTTTTCTAACACCACTGGGAATGGAAGTTCTACTTGAAAGGAATATGCTTACATAATATTTTAAGCGCGCATGTATATATATACTAGGTAAAGCACATGTATTATATGGATGTGATAAATAAAACATATCAAAATTATTAGTTTTATAAATATTTTATTTTCTAGATGTTATTAGCTATTGGTGGAATAAAAATATAATGAATATTTTAAAGTTATAACAGATAATGAAATTAGAAATTATTATTCTATATTTAAAAATAAAATATGTTTAAAATCATATAATTTAGTATGTATTAGTAAATTATTAAAATAATAATATTTATACATTATATGTTTAATAATTTAGTTTACTTATTTAGAATAGTTATAAATTAATATAAGAGAGACAATAAACACAAATAAATATATATATGGTTTAACGTATTTTAGTAAAAAAGAAAAAGTTAAATTGATTGTTTTTATAATTTCCGTATTTATTATAAGAGAGACGGAAAAATGATTTTTTTGATATGCTAAAATAATTATACATACATTTGATATATTAGAATGATAACAAGTGTCTTAAAAAACTTCTTTTATTATATGTTATAAATATAAATACCCACATACATACATATATTTAAAAATATTTATATTTAGAAGAGGCTGTGAAGACATGAGAAGAGGTTGTTTCACATCTTCTCCGTGCAGACGTCAGGAAACCGTTTTTGAATGAAACATCTTCTAGAAAACAAAGACTCTGCGATTAAAAACTCTTCCCGCATCTGCGAGCGCGTAGATGAAAAAATGATAGAAAACCTTTTGACAAAAACAAACACCCCCTTAGTTTCACATGAACAATTTACTTTTTTTAATCACATTAATTTCATAAAATATCTTATCATATAATTTGTTTCTATTCGTTTATTGCTTGGAAGAAAGAACCCAATTAATTATTACACGTTGTTTGCTCAGCCTTTATTGTGTTCACATCTTATTGTGTTCCGTCTCACCCGACCCCATCTAAACAAATAGAAAAAAAGTAAAAAAAATAATAACACCAATTAAGCATTTTTTTCGACATAAAAAACTTAGCCGATAACGACATATAACATTCACAACATCATCCTTCAATTACAAAGTCCAACTTAACAACACATATCGTTACCTAATAATACAAATTTAATGCACATACAACATGATTAAAAGTCACAAACTCCCGTTAATTAGTTACTTATGCAACCTTCAAGTGTGGATCAACTTCCACCCTACCAACACCTTGCTCCGCCACTTTCGCCACCGCAACCTCCCCAACCACCACCCCATCCGCCTCATTCGCCGCCTTCTCCTCCTCCTCCTCGCTCACATAATTAGGGTCCTTTTCATCGACCGCGGGCGGAGCGGGGTCTAGTTCATCAGACACCACTCCCCCGGGTCCGTCCCAGGTGTATTTACCGCCGCGACCGCCTTTCGCCTGTTTGTCGAGCGGGATCCCGTCCCGCGGGTGGCGGTCGAGGCGGTGCAACCCTTTGTCGATCAACTTCTTCTCTATGTGTTTCAGTGTGTCGATGTTGTTAGTTGGCACTTCTAGCTTCTCCACCACTTTTCGGCCTTCTTCGTTGGCGCTTACGGCTCGAAACGTCACCTTTTCTTGCTTCTCGTCTATCTGCATGATATTATCGGTTAAAATTATAATTAAAAGTACACAATATTGTTATTGTTATTGCTATTATTATTGTTATTATAGTTAGAAAGATCACGATGAGAATGTTGAAGGATGGCTGGTGGGTTATATAGCCTGCAAGGATATCACGATAAGGTCCTAGAATGTTCTGCCACGTGTTGGCTTTTTGCCACGTCTACATTGTTCTAGATTCATATAATTTACAAAAGATAAAATACATATATCTATCTTAGGAAATTAGACCTTTCTCGATAATGCAACGATTTGTCGGATGCTTTGTAGTATTTAGTATTAACTAGTTATTTAACTCCTCGCGTGCTGCAGCGGCGACGAACTTAACGTTATAATGTATAGATTGCAATCGACTCAATTTGTTTTTAATTTAAATTTATATAAAAACATAAAGTAACTCAAATTTATACCAACAAATAAATAAATACATTTTATGTCTGACCCAATTTATTTTCGGTTAAAACTTAGGTTGAAATGTTGACCAACTAAATGCATTAGGGATTCTTCTTTCTCTCTTTTCTCATTAGATGAAATAGAAACCAAAGTCGGCCTCCTAATAATACCTAAAGTCTAGAAGATAATCACTTATTAAAACAATTAAAATACCCAATTTACTATTCATTTATCATGGAAATTAATCATAGAGTAATTGAAAATAATAAAATTTTATATAAAATGTTGTCTTTATTTTTTATGATATTATATATACATATTAAAAATGTATTTCGGTTGCTACAATGTTTTTTTTAAAAGAAGTTTCTAATTTTCTTTTAGATAAATATAAAACATTGTATGAATAAACCACAAATGAGCGTTTGTCTAATGATTGTTTCAATACTTATCAAGCTACAAAACGGTTCGATCCGGGTGTTATATATTTTTTAATATTACATTCTTTTATAACTTTTCAAAATGTTATATTTATTAAAATCTAGATATACAGTGCGACGTTTTTAAATTTATCTACAATTTAGTATAAATCTTATCAAAAATCAAACCGAGTCAAATATTGGTTTTTTATTGTAACTTTGGTAAAAAGAATAAGGATACCATTAAGTTATTATTATTTGTTTCCTATGTTTACATATATATTTTATATAAATTTAAGACATATAAAATTATGATTTTCATTTATAACTTTGGCTATAAATTGTTTAATTTTTTTTTGAATATACCGTTACGACATTTTATAAATTCTATTTTTACTTTCTTAAAATAGAACTGCGTCATCAATGCTTGCGATAGATCCCCACGGCCACGCGTGGGGGAATTATACTAGTTATTTTATAAATAATCTACTTCGCAGAAAAGATGAAAAGGATAAGGAGAACAAGTTGATCGTATTTCATGTGCCAACGGGATTTATTACTTAAAATAATGTATTTTCTCCCCAAAAACCTCTATATATATTACATAAACTGCTATTTACAAAAATATTAGTGTGACTATACAAAACGTGCTCTTGATGTCTTTACAGAGCTTATGAAAAAAGTTCATATCAAGTCTGAAGGATTTTTTGTGTCCAATTGTCAACTACCCGGTTACATTTAAACTTGTATTGAACTTTTAATAGATTAATTCGAATAAGATGTAGACTCTGAATCATTTAACATGTTTCTAAAACTTACCAATTAATATGCTTCATAAACGAGTAAGACATATAGGTGAACTAAAACACACCTTACCTCTGATCGATTCCGAGGTATCATCCTAATAAAGTTGTTAAAGGATACCAAACATTTGTCAACTTCAAGTCTTCAACTACCAACCACAATACACGATGGCAGTAAGAACCGAGAACTATGCTAATTTGATTTTCTAAGCTCTTATTTTTATATTTGCCAATCCTTACTATTAAATCCATTTCTAAGTTCTTGTTTTTTATTGACGTATAGCAACGAATATATAAAATTAGAACCGAGATATACAATGTAACCAGTGGTACATCTATAGTTGTCTTTATCATCGGCCCAATCTGCATCACTAAAAGCATGTAAATGAGGAGGCAAATATTTTGCAAAAAAAATAACATGGTGCTTATGCACCATGTAAGTACCTTAGCAACCGTTTTAAAGCTATCCAATGGGTCGATGGTGGAGCATGCATAAACTTAGACAGTTGATACTATGAATGATATGTTTAGGTGGGTTAATGATAAGTATTGTAATGCCCCTACTTGTTGGTAGTTTTAGTGTTATCAACGAGCATTTTAGTGTATTGGATTAAAACGAGTTAGTTGTCGCGGGAGTGCGAGCTCGGTTAGTTCAGAATGTTCTTTGGATGTTGTAATTAATAATGGGCCTAAGTAGAGAAGTTACTTAGGTTAATTAACATTAGTTGGGTTAGTTAGGATTGGGCCTTTTTGTTTGGGCCGTATAAGACTACAAATCTATAACTTGTGGGTTTTGGACTTTTGTTTAAATTTCTGTCTAATTCGATAAATCATTTGCGTGTAACCCGCGAAATAAACTTATCTGATAGTGTTTCACGATTCAGAGATTAATCCAAGTTTGATTATTTTAATATTACATTAAAGTTCTGGAATTCGTCAATTGATAGGTTTGTTTATTTGGTTGGTTTTTGTGTTCCTATTATGTTTGATTTCTTGTTAGAAACTCACAATTTTCAACACTACTTATGTACGATATATAGTGGGTGAATCATGTAGTGTGCCTCCATGCAACGTAAGGGGTTTAGAACATGTTGTTGGTGTGGAAACAGGCTTGCAGTCACTCATATTTGCTTTCTCAAGAATGTCATGAATGTATCTTTGTTGAGATAAAAGAATGCCATTTGGTTGAGGAATGACGTGGACACCAAGAAAGTAAGAGAGTTGGCCGAGATCCTTGAGAGAATTTTATAGAAAGGAGACGAATGAAGCAATAAGAATGGGTGATGAACAAGTAATAATAGTGTCATCTACGTGAACTACAATAAAAATAGAAGATGATGATCCAACGGTGGGTATGAACAAGTAATAATCTATGGATCCATCCGGTTTATATTTTGTACTGAAAACGCACTTGCAACCAACTATATTAAGTGCTTGGGGAGTGATTTAATAGGTGAATATATTTGTTAGGTGGGGGTCGACAGAAGGTGACATGAGTGACATGAGTGGATGAGAGATTGTGGATGGGGAGTGATGAGTGTTGGGAGATAAAGGATGAGAAACATGGTTTAGTGCATGTGATGAAACATGAGGTGGGTGGAAAACTCTAATAGAAAGGGGGAACTATTGGTCTATATTTAATGGTGAGGTATAAAGTTGATGAGGTGGTGGGTTTTTCAAATGGGAATTGATCTACGACAAACATGTTGGGAGGAATAGGTTTTGTAGGTGAGTGGTTCGAAAGCATAATAGGTGCTTTTGAGAAACACATAATTCATTTTTTAGTATTAAAGGTGTATGAGAAATGTTAAGAATGAGAGAGCCCATGAGTGATTTTGAGAATGAACCAACACCTATTAAAAGTTCTTCTGTCCCATCGTAAGGTGCACGAAGGGGGAAGTTGTTCAAGTTGTTGGTTACTGAGCGCGAGGTACTAATTACGTGCTTAATTATTCTAAATGTGTGATTCTACATTGTGATTATTGTGGGACAAGTTCACTTTGTTGTGTTTTAATTTGTAGGTGGTTGGAGTCAAAGAAGGCCTATTTTGGAGAAAAAGAATCAAAACATAGAAATACAAGAACTAGAGTGGTAAATATTAAATGTTAGAAAAAAAGGTACAGTGAGGACCATACTGGCGTATGAGTGGCGTATCAATAGACGTATTTGGAAAAAAATATAGAAAATTAGGCTTAGGAAGGCTGAGGGCGGGGTAAAATATGCCTAGGACGGGCATATCATACGCCGGGGGCTGAACAATTTTGGATTTTGTGGAATTTTAAGTTTACTTAAATCAAATAAACTTTCCCTACACAAATTCTAACAAATTCAATGAGATTTTGGGTGCTTTCAAGCTTTCTAACATCCTCCACATCATCATTGGAAGCAAGATTGAATATTTAATAAAAAGATGCGTGACTAGGTTTTCTTAATTGTTTTCGGGAGTACGATTTTTGCCAAGTTAGATAATCATTATGCTTTATATAGGTTATGTAATGAAAATTAGACTATTGAATGAAGATTTATGTTTTGATTAATTTAAAGGTAGACTTGTAAATAAAGTTGTGTGCTTGATTATCAGTTTTCAGTTTCCTTACATCGCGTGAAGCCGGTTTTTTGCTCCAACCTGTTATGGTTTATTCTTGCTCTAGAAACTGTTGACATGCCAGACTCTTGGCTTTCTCACAACATTTTTTTGACTCTTGGCACTTCGTTTTCCACGAATTTAATTGTTGTTAATGTAGCAGTTAATTGCTATTATTGCAATAGTTTTTGTGCATAAATAACATATTTTGTTTCATTGCTAGACATATTTTTCGTGACACTCTAATCTCCCTCATTGCATAATTTTGAGAATATTTCGGGCAAGTGGTGATTCTAGCAGTGCATCGTCACTGTTGCAAACCGGTGTACCCTGAGAACAGACGACGAATCTGTTTAAGGGAATTGTGTCAAACAGAAGTCTGGTTCATTATTTCTGCTTTGCGGTTTCTGGTCATATATTGTATTGTTTTCTAACAGGTTATTCCATTATATTAATGTACAATGGTTTTCAACAACATCAGGAGTATCAACAACAAAGAAAATTAAAGGGAGTATAATATGGATAACTATTAATATTATTATTGTAACAATAATATAGAAACTAATAATGTAAACTTCTAAACAAAACATTAAAAACCTAGTAACATAAATGAATGGATGCTTGGGGTGAAAATTTAACCCAAAACCTTCATCTTGTAAGACGTACGTATATGATATAAAATTTGA
The DNA here is from genome assembly GCA_018326385.1 of Flaveria bidentis. Classification (NCBI taxonomy): domain Eukaryota; kingdom Viridiplantae; phylum Streptophyta; class Magnoliopsida; order Asterales; family Asteraceae; genus Flaveria; species Flaveria bidentis. Next base: position 10,054 of record BJCM01083662.1, on the reverse strand, counting down.
TTGAATGAGTTAACGAACTAACTACTAACTAGTATTGTTATTATTTCCGCACGAAAAGCTCACACTATATATTACACGTGGCAAAATTTTATTGGATAATTTACCATTTATCCTCTGTCAGTTAATGGTAATATAATATATTTTATTGTATTGAAGTTTAACTACACTACTTATTTCAAAAACGATATTTTTCTAGAGAGGAAAATACAAGGCGCCTCCCAACATGGGTAATAACTAGGTCAAGACCGTCTTGTGTATATGCAACCCAACCAATCTGCATCACAATAAGCAACCAAATTCAAAATTCCTCCTTTTGGAAAAAATATGCATTGTCCCGGTGTGGATTTTAAGTATCGGGGTATACGAGTTACAACTGTTACATATTCTTCTCTTTGTTTCTAGACAAACTGACTTAGTATGTTACCGAATATGCAATATCTGGGCGTGTTGCTTGAAGATTCAAAAGTCTACCTATAAGGCGTCAGTATTGTATCTAGTGTATATTTTCTTTGACTTAGAACCAACCCATCAGGGGTTCTCGCCACTTCGATCGACAAAAATACTTCAAGGCGTGAAGATCTTTTATGCTAAACTTTTTGTGCAAGTATCCCTTTGTTGTATGGATTTTATTCAAGTGACTCCTTGCAATTGTAACATCATCAACATATATAAGAATTGTGACATATGAATCACCTTGCTTAAATGTAAATAAAGAGTGGTCGGCGTTGGATTAATTGTATTCAATCTTGAGCAAGGCGGTTGTGAACTTTTGGTATCAATTAAGTGAAGCTTGTTTTAGACCATAAAGAGATTTTCTTAGTCGAAAAACTCTTGTCTCATGCTTTTTAGAGAACCCTTGTGGTATTTTCATGTAGACTTCCTCATGAAAATCTCTATGTAAGAAAGCGCTATTTACATCAACTTGGTGAATTAACCAATTCTTTTTTTACCGGAATCACGAGCAAGCTTCTGACCATGATAAGTTTGGCTACCGAGGCAAACATTTTGTGAAAAATTATTACTTCCATTTGGATAAAACCTTTCGCGACGAAGCGAGCTTTGTGTCTTTCATTTCCTTTGTACTTAATTTTGTAAACCCATTTAGAATCAATGGCATGCTTTCCTTCCTTACATCCGGTAATTGTTCAATCGTCCATGTTTTGTTTTCTTCAAGAGCTTCAATTTTATTTTTCATTGCCTCTCCTATTTTGATCATGCATTGCGTTACAAAATGTTTTTAGCTCATCACTAATGGCTATCAAATATGGTTTATGTGAGTCAGAGAATTTTTCATAAGACATATAGTTAGTGAGAGGGTGTACTGTTAAGGAACACCGATATTGTGTGGGATGCGCGGGGTCTATGGAAGGTGGTAGTTCGACGTCGTAGTCACTGAACAGTTTTGGTTGGGTCTTGTTTCGGTTTTCTCTTGCTTAGTAAGTCATGTTAAAGCTATTGTCATGACTTGGTTCTTCTTCTTGGGCATTGGAGATTTGGAGGTGATTTTTTTACTCTTCCTCGTTGGGTTGGTTTGGGCCTATGATGGGCTCAATTGTTTCTCGGTGGTTACTTGGGCTAATGGGCTCATTAATTCTTCATCATAGACTCATTATTGGTAGGTTTGAAGTCCTCTGTGTTTATTAGTTTTGAGGAGACTTTTGCAAAAGAAAAAGTTTATTTTACAACTCTGACATCATAGATGCTACTAGTTTACCATGATTAATGTCGAATATTTTGCAGCCCTTTGTGCCTTGTGGTTATCCCAGAATAATACTAGGTATTTCCCTTAATTCAAATTTATCTTCCCTGTCTTTGTATTTTTTATAATACGCCATGCATCCTAGGATTTTCATGTGATCATAATTGTTTTTTTTTCAAATAGGACTTTATATGGCGTCTTGTTTCTAACGGCCTTAATGACAACCGGTTAATGATGTTAGTCGCCGCTTGTATGCATTCTCCCCAAAATCATTTGGGCAAGCTTGCTTGAAACATGAGTGCGCGAGCAGTTTCAAGCAAGTGATGATGTTTTCGTTCTGCCACCGCATTTTGTTGTGCGGTGTGTGGACATGTGGTTTCAAACACGATGCCTTCCTATGCATAAAAGCTTATCAATTTGTTGGAAGTGAATTCTCCCTCATTATTCTTTGAACGTTTATCAAGCAATCACTCACATCACTTTTATGATTGATTATTCTTTGGAGTCTAAGATCTGAAAAACAATAGACCTTCCTATCAAACCAAAGCATTCTTGATGGCCATCCTTGTTGGAAAAATACTAAAACGTCATGTTGAAATTGACGCCTAAAAACATATTTATGTGCAAGATTGGTAAAACGGCATGTGTAATTGCACCTAGATCTGAACCTTCCAATTCAACAAAAAAGTTATTTTTCTAATAATATAGCAATACTATACTTATTAAATAGATTAAAAATACATTCGTTTTTTTATGATTTAAATTATTTTTAAATAATATCGTATAAAAAGGTTAAGAGTGTTTAAAACAAGTTACCTTAAAAAATCCAACTAACTTTGCTTGTTCATATTATACCCCTCCAGCCATTTTATTTCCACTTTAATTCAATCTCTATGACTTGATGCCTACAACCATTAATATTAATTTTAAAGATCAATGGCCAAGTTTTCCCTCTTTAACATTCTAATGATTTTAAGTCTTTTTATTTGACTCAATTACGATCTGAACAATGCAAGCTAAAAAGATGGAAACATGAGCTACACTAGGTAGGAAGTTAACAAGAAATTATGTGCAGATAATAAAAGTGAAATGTGAGTTGCTAATGTAGGGGTACAATATAGTACTGCTTTTGGTATTGATAATAATGCCCTTTTTTAACATGATGCAAAATACGAAGTGAGTTGTTCTTCAGAAGCAAGTTTGTTATATGGATTGAGTTGAGAAGAATTTTTTTTTTCAGAAGTAACATGTTTACTTACAAAGTAGTTAAGCAAAAATGTAACGGTTGAGAGTAACTGTCAAAGCGTTTTTCAAACCGTTGCTAGAATTAGTGATGTCGATTCCCCTAATATATAAAGGCAATATTTGGTCAAATCAACTGACAAACTTTTGCAACTGATGCGTATTAGTTCTTGAATCTCTTATTATTATCCGATTGAATTCAGGCAATAAACAAACACTCAAATCTTACACAAGGTTATAAGAAATTTCAGGCAATAAACACTCATAGTTTCAGTAATTAGTTAAAGTTACATACAAATACTAAATGCTTTAGTCATTTACACAACAATGTTTTTGCAATAAAATCTAAATCTTTGAATGTGTCAAGCTTGTTTATTTACATAATTGAGTTGGGTTAGTTAGTTAGGATAATGGCTATGTGGGTTGATGTTATTTTGCAAGCTGGATAAATATGCAAGACATGAGTTTGCTAATAAAAAAAGAGATCACGCTCAAAAGCAAGAAGCCAGGAAATTATATAAGAGAACTTTTAAAAATTAATTTTTTGACCGACAGATGTCTTTGATAACTCTTTCATGAAAGACTTATAGGCTCCACTTTGTATCTCCGCCATCACTTCGTCAAGAAACAAAGAATAATATTTTTAGCGATCCAATCTAGATTACATATTTTTTTGGAGTACTTACTTTATCTAAACAAACTCAATCTATTTAATTTAAACTTTTGAACCTTCCCAAAAGAAACTCCTCCTGGTTCTTACTAGAGTTTGAACACTCTATGGGGCTTTTTTTGCAACAAAAAGTAATATATAGGTAAATATCTGAAACAAATTTAATAAGAACAAAATGCCCACCGATGAAAAGATTTTTAGCTTTCCATATGATATTTTGGATTCATAAACATCCACTAGTAGTCACTAATGTTTAGCAAGAGTTCATATTATCACAAACATTTAATCCCAGATTCATTGCAATGTAGCCTTCGGCCGTCTCTTTTACTTCCACCGAATCAGTTTAATTTGTTGAGGTTAATTTTCAGCCCTAAAGCAAGATGGAAACACGTAACAATCACCTGAGACCACTTACCCATTATGATCATTACTACAAGTCCTAAAGCCATAGAAATCCCAACACTAACAGTCATATTTAGCACTATATAAAAGTTTCCATTACAATTAGAAAAAGAAAATATGGCAACGTATGTCATCAAATATCTATACAGGTCAATAATGATAATGCATACTTATTTCCAAAAATAATCTATTTATTGTTTCTTAATATCGAATACTAATGACTCATACCCACCCAGTACATTTGTAAACTTCATGTATATTCTTCTTTTATCCCAACACTTGATTATTAGAAGATGTAGTTTTTGCTTCTTATATATTTTGTATTGATTTATAAGGTAATTTGATTCCCAAAGGATTCCTGGTGGTATAATGTAACACCCGGCCCCTCATATCACCAATATTAATTATTTTGCTCACGAGAAGTTCACGGATTTATTTTTTTTTGTTGCCCAGGTGAAAGCTTCCCAGGAAGATCACCCATCCCTAGATTGCTGCTACATGAGCACGCTTAACTGTGAAGTTCTCCTCTCATCCACAACAAATACGCTCAAAACGCATTTGTGATATTAGGGACCAGACATTTCTTATGAACTAGGAATTTCTCCTATGCATAGCTGATGTGAGAGTTATGTAGGGTGTTACAAACACTCCCCCTTTGGAAACATCGTCCTCGATGAGGTTTCCCCCACCATCCCATCTATGGATGTGGGATTTGCTTAAGGTGTCCCTTGGAACACACCCGGGGACTCGCCATTCTTGATGAGGTTTGTCCCACCATCACGAACGACACAAGAGTAGCTTTGATACCGTTCTGTAACACTCGGCCCCTCACACCAACAATATTGTCCGCTTTGGCCAAGAGGAGCTCACGGATTTGCTTTTGGTTGCCCGGTTGAAAACTTCCTACGGAGGTCATCCATCCCTAGATTGCTCCCACCTGAGCACGCGTAATTATGAAGTTCTCCTCTCATCCATAGCCAATACGCCCAAAACACGTTATTGATGTTAGAGGCAGGACATTCCTTATGAACCAGGAATCTCTCCTGTCCACGGCCGATGTGAGATTTATGTAGGGTGTCACATATAATGTCTCCCGTCTATCGTAGAGATGAAGGGAAATTCAACAAACTACAAGTATTGATGGTTGATAGAAGTAACTTAGAGTAGATTATAAGCCATTTTAAAAAAATTAACAAGCAATTTGGATACGGAATTAACTTTATACACTCCTTTTAGTTAAAAAAATCTTTATAATTTAATGTATTTTGTAAAACAAATAGTTTGACTTCAGGAAGCTATATTTGACTTAAAAGTCATTTTACAACATAAAAACATGATAAAATAATAAAAATGAAGCATGTAAAGGGGATGTTTGAATTATCTTATCATTGAATAGATCAAATTCTTAAACAAGTGATGTTATAGAGAAGGGATCATAATAATTGCCCATCCAGAATGGCAAACTCCAGATTATTCTGACTTAATAATGTGTATATTGATTATGTTTCATTATTTATTTTAATTTTGACCCTAAACCAGTGTTAAACCGCTGATAAACACCAGCAAGTAAAACACATGTATTCTTAAGAAATTACTGTTGCTATAACTATTGCAACTGAACTTATTAAGAAGAACATTATTAGTCACCATACAGGGAAATTCCAATCTTATCCAGATTATTGCGACTTTATATTGATTATTGTTTATATTGAATTCGACCAAAATGACTGGTGACCCGACACAAACCTCAGAGTGGCAACCTCTATTTATAGCTATTACAGCAGCAAAACTTCCAAGTTAAGCATCTATATAATGTCTTTCTGTACTTGGTGAGTATCAATCAAAGTAAGTATGCTGGGAATAATAATCAGAATCATAAAAAAGAAAGTCATTGTAGCCAAACGCAGAACCAAAAAGCTTTCTTCTCGGTTTGATGGTCCGTATCGCGTTAAGCGTGTGGTTAGTCCTGTTAACTATGGTTAGAGCTGCCTTCTTATGCACGAATTCATCCTGTCTTTCATGTTTCGATGCTTAAACCGGCTCATGGATCCTTTTCCACTAATCCAGTCCCTTCCTTACCACTTACCAAAGATTGTGAAGTTGACCTCACGCCACATTCTGATGTTTTAGTAGCAGGCTTGGATTTTCATTTAGTTTAGTTCAGTAAATTCTTTTATCGTTTCTTTGTATTGGAGACTTTGCCGGTCTTGAATCAGGCCTACTAGTTTTAATCAATCAATTTGCCTGCTAGTGTTTCTCTGGTTTCTATCAGACCAAAATAACTGCCAGAGAAGAATGGCAAACTCCAGATTATTTTGACTTGATAATGTGTGTATTGATTATGTTTCATTATTTATTTTAATTTTGACCCTAAACCAGTGTTGAACCGCTGATAAACATTACCAACTAAAACAAATGTGTTCTTAAGAATTTACTGTTACTATAATTATTTCAACTAAACTTATTAAGAAGAGCATTATTAGTCACCATACAGGGAAATTCCAATCTTTTTCCAGATTATTGTGACTTGGGATGAGGTTGTCAAATTTCAATGATGCGCCGCTCTATATTGATTATCGTTCATATTGAATTCGACCTAAACGACTGTTGACCCGACACACCGCAGAATGGCAACCTCTATTTATAGCTATTACAGCAGCAAAACTTCCAAGTTAAGCATCTATTTAATCTTAGTCTCTACTTAGTGAGCATCAATCAAAGTAAGTATACCAGGAATAATAATCAAAACCATAAAGAAAGAAAGTCATAATAACTTCCAAACAGCAACCCAATTGTAAACAGATGATAAACATTAGCAATACATGCAGATTTTATTTGGGGAAGATAGACATTCTAGTTATAGGCGAAAGGCTTGTGCCAAAATCAACATTCTAAATCAAAACCTAAAGTGACTTGTATTGCACCTAAATCTCTATACCTTACATGTATGCTTCAAAAGCCTTTTGTCCTTAGTTCTCCATGTCATCATTAAATGTCATATCTGGCTGATCAAGGAGAAGTAGTGTTTCCATGTAGGGATACACAGAAAATGAAAAACCGATATCAATCCCAAGTTTATCGATGTGGTTTGATTGGGGCTCACAAACAACAATTGATGTGCCATGATCTTCTTTAACTTCAAGTATAGGTTCGCCACTCTTCCTAAATCCCACTAGAAAAAGTACATATGCATCTTCTGGTCTAACAGTATATAGATTTGTAAACGACTTTGAAACGCCATCCTCCATCATCCATATACGGACACATTGGTCACTCTCCGTCACACAGTGATTAATCACAACAAGAGACTCCCTTAGATTAAATATTGACAATTTAGAAACAGTCTGACGAGCTAAACAACATGGGAGCTTTATTTCTCCAAACTCTTCACTAGTCAAATCGAAGGAAACAATCAGATTAGTATATTCAGCGTTTAGGGTACTCGTATCGATTGCATGCCAATAAAGAAACCCATCCATGGCTGCATACAAATAATCAAATTGAAGTGATTTACGAGGGAGATTGCGATATGGACTCCTCCAAGCGCGTGTGCTTAACGTAAAAACCTCAACATGCCAAGGGATGCTACTTATTCTTTCCATATCACTCCACCTATTAATCTGTTTAATCTTGACAATCTTAGGGTCATTAGTAACAGGACAAACACCAAATGATAGAACCTGTGCAAATTCGAACCCATATGCGGCATGAGGCACAACAACATCAACGGCTTTCCGAATCGAAGGATTCAAAATAACAGCACTGTCGTGTCCAGCGTAGAAACACAACAAGCCTTTGGAGCAACCAACTACGTCGAATTTCTTAAGCTTGTTAACCAACAGGGGACTGGTGAGAGTAACTTTGTGTTGGGGGAAAGTATCATCATCAACAATTGAAACATATTTTGGCTTAAAATCGACTAATTCTTCATACCTTACAAGCAGATGTTGCTGTTGGCCGCTGTAATGAGCGATGAAATCAGAGCTGTCGATCAGAGACTTCCATGCTTTGCAGACGGATCTCAATCGAATCAACGATTTCACAGGAAGCATTTTCATCATTTCAATCTCGATTTCCAAAGGAATGTTACCTGACATCTTGAATTTTGATTCTGATTGCGGAGGATGTTGTATTGCTGTGTGAATTTTCTAGGGTTTTTATTAACAATTTGGGGGCGAACTGGAGGAGTAATTAACGTTCTTATTTCAGTTTGATTCAACAATTTTCAGTACAAAGAGTAATTAAACTCTCCTTTAACACTTTTAATTTAACTTTCTGGTATACATATGGTGTTTCTCTAATTCGCTCGGTTTACTCGACTCTTCAACGTCATACCTCAGTTATCGACTCTTCAATGCCAAACTTCGATGACCCGGACGGTTGCAATGTCCATTCTTTGGTTGTGTTAATTGCCATACCACAATCATCAATGATCGGGACGGCTTAAATCATCATTGTAATTTGACTGTCTGCAACTGAAAATCTAGGTTGAGGTACGCTACTAGCTAGTTGGTTTTAGTTCTTTAATTCAATTCAAAATAGATATTAGAAAAGCGTTATTACTATATTGTAGATTATGCTATTCATTTCTAACTACTACAAATAATAATACAAATACAGTTACATTATAATCATGCTAATTAACTTCATGTCTAAGTACCAAACGTTTAACCTACTACAAGAACAGACAAGTGTTGAGCATTTTGTACGTAGAAATCATATTGTGTTGTGGCTACGAACCAAATGGAGTTGTCGGCCATAACAATGAATATAAACATCCTTTAGATGTCATTACAACCTCCACTCTCATCTTGGTAACAATTGAATACTAGATTAAACAGTAGATCCCTTACGAAACAATATTAAACAGTAGATTATGCTATCGATTGTTACTACTACAAAGAATAGTACAAAACAGTTATATCAAGATTACGCCAATTAACTTCTAGTCTAAGTACCAAATGATTAACCTACTACAAGAAATGATAAGTGTTGAGCATTTTGGACTTAGAAGTCATAACATTTTGTGGCTACGAAGCAAGGGTTGTTGCCGATTGAAAACAACGAATATAAGCATCTTTTAGACGTCTTCACAACCTCGACAATCATATTGGTAACAATTGAAGTGGATTGTCAGTTCCAAAACCATGTCAGGTAGGAAGTTAAGAAGAAAATACGAACAAAATGGAAACATGAGCTATACTAGGTAGGAAGTTAAGAAGAAACTATGTGCAGATAATAAAATGGAATATGGGTTGCTAATGTAAGGAGACAATATAATACTGATTTTGGTATTGATAATAATGCTCTATTTTAACTTGATGTAGACAAATTAGTTTTATCTATAATGAAACCAAAGAGAAAAAAATAATTATAAAATATTATGTAGTAGTCTTAATAATTTGGAATTCTGTCACAACATCCTTAAGGTTTTTAAACCAAGCTAGCGGTCACAATCTTTGTTTTAGCTTGTCAAACTACATTCATTCAGAATAACGAAAAGAAAAAATAGACTTTAATCAATATATAAAAACACATTAGTAATTGTTTATTGGGTAACAATATACCCGGCAAAACGGGCGGGTTGGGTCGGGTAGTGTAACGGGTCAGAATGGGTTCGGGTTAAAACGGGTTCGGGTCAGGATGGGCCAATTTAAAACAGGTCAGGACGGGTTAGGGTCAGGTTGGATTCGGGTAAATATATGTTCGGGTCAGAATGGGTCAAAAGTCTAAAAATTGAAAACAATACATAAAGTTCAAATATGTTGCATTTTGAATGATATTAGTATACAATGAGGATTAGGCCCGTCGATTTTATTCGTACCCGATTAACCCGCCCGACCCGAGCTCACCCGTACCCGAAGAAACCCGACCCAAACAACCCGTTATCCGAACAACCCGAAAACCAATAAAACTGTTTTTATTCGGGTCGGGTTTCGGATAAACTTTCAAACCTCAAAAACCCGAATAAGCCAAACTGATTAACCCGAATAACCCGATCAACCCATATTAAAATTGATCAAATTGTTTGTTTATCAATT
>BJCM01083661.1:0-14732 GCA_018326385.1 Flaveria bidentis | reverse complement strand
ACCTATAAATACCACCTAATTCATGGAAAAACGTAAACATTGAACACACTTCGACTCTAGACGTACCCTAGCCGTCTAGAGACCTCTAAGAACATACTCCAAGTTCATAGATCGTAGTAGATCGATTCCTAAACATTCTTAACGTTTAGATTCAATACATAATTGTTTCTACATGCGTTCTCACTGATTGGATCGCCAATCAAATAGGATTACGCACTATTTGATTCGGTATACACGTTAATCAGTTAGTATTTCGTTCAATACACGATCCTAACAAACTAATGTTTAAACGTAATCTAGGTAGTTAATCAAGTTCGATTCGAGTCCAGGAACGATTGGCATGGATTCGGATCAACAAACGATTGATTTTGGTTGTTTTAGGCATCGCCGGAGGGTCGGCCGACGGTGGCCAGAAAGCCACCGCATTTGCGAAGAGGGAAAAGGGGGATTTGGGATTTCAAATTACACATTGGCCCTTTCGAGTTTAGAGTAGTTTTCATTTTATGTTTAAACTTTATTTTTAAGTTTTCAAATTGATATAAAGTCCCCTACACTTCTTTTAATCTTTTAAGTTTAATAAATTTTATAAAGTATTATTATTATTATTATTATTATTATTATTATTATTATTATTATTATTGTTATTGTTATTGTTATTGTTATTGTTATTGTTATTGTTATTGTTATTGTTGTTGTTTCTAGTATTATATATTTTTTTGAATATTATTATTATTAGTATGATTAGCTACATCTTTATTATTATTAATATTATGTTAAATTTTAATAATTATATTATTAACTTCCAAATTAAAGAATTAAAGATAACCTAAGAGATAAGCAAAAATAACTCACAAGTTTTAAAAAAGTCAACAATAGCCCTTACAAGAATTTAACAAAAGTAACACTTAATTAACCAAAATTTCCAAGATGTTACATCCACGAATTAAGTGGTATTTATAGGTTTGTAGTTTCCATTCATACGACTGAACGATTAGCATGATTCAGTCGTGCGACTGAATCATGCGATTGAGTCATGCGCACGACTGAAGGTTCAGTTGTGCGACTGAGTCAATCTTATGTCTCATTCGTACGACTGATCTAGTCTCCTGGTTCCGTCTTGCGACTGGTCCATCAGCATGATGTATTCATGCGTATGGTCCATAAGAATGGTCCATTCGCACGAAGACTCATCCGACTAGGTTGAACACATTTCTCAATCATTATTGACTAAGAACTATGTACAATAACTTCAATCCTATATACTAAGTTCATACATATGAATTATATTCAACACAATAATAATATGAAATAGATAAACATTAATAAGCAACAACCACATATTATATATCATTGAATCAATTCATTACATATGTGTAAGACATGAAAGACTTTTATATTAAGCTCATAAACTAGGAACATGATGTATCTACATGATTTCTCATCAAATTTGGCTACTTGATCTTTGGTATTCAGGATGGTTCAAGGACATCCAAATGACCTAAGGAAACCAATAAAATGTCTCATTTTGTGCCACAGTTCATAAGGAGTCTTACTATAAGTCTTTACCATTAAAACTTTGTTTTGAACATAGCAAGCAGTGTTCACTACCTCTTCCCAGAAGGTGGTGGGAAATTTAGAGCTAGACAACATGGTTCTTACAACTTCAACTAGTGTCCTGTTTCTCCTCTCCGCAACACCATTTTGTTGAAAAGTCCTAGGAGCACTATATTGTCTTGTAATACCCTTTTCATCACAAAATGTATCAAGTATTTGGTTCTTGAATTCAGTTCTCTTATCACATCTTATGGTCTTGACCTTGTGATCACATTGATTCTCAATTTTCAGAATAAAATTCTTCAAGATCTCAGGAGTCTCATCCTTATTTCTAAGTAAAAAGACCCAAGTGAATCTTGTGAAGTCATCTGTAATCACTAAACAATATTAGGTCCTTCCTAGACTCATTACACTTATGGGGCCCAAACGATCCACATGTAACAAGTGTAGGGGAGTAGTGATAGAGTTTCTTTCCTTTGGCTTATGAGATACCTTATGTTGCTTCCCTTTCAGTCATGCAACACAATGGTCATCACTTGTAAACTCTTTCTTTGGCATTCAAGTTATCAAATCATTCTTAATTAATTTATTTATGTTTTAAAAGTTTACATGGCACATTCTTTTATGCCAAAGGAAAGACTCATCACTAATTGTTTCAGATAGAAAGCAAGAAACTTCTCCTAAAGAGGATGTTTCCTGCAAGTCCATCTTTTAGATGTTCCCTTTCTTGAGGGGTCTAAGAAAGATATGCTCCCGAGGAATTACCACTCCGGGCAGATGAATACACTCATGCTCAGTGAAAAGCATGTTATGTCTTTGATCACAAAATTGGGATACACTTAGTAAATTGTACCTAAGCTCTTTGACAAAGGTAATCTTCTCAATGCTAAGCTTACTATTTGTGACTCTGCCCCTTCCAGTAATGTAACCTCCAGCATTTCCTCCAAAAGCAACTGGCCCTCCATTAATCTATTCAAAATTTTGAAGTAAAGAGCCATTGCTTGTCATGTGCCTGTAAGAACCACTATCAATGATCTATACATTTCTATTGGTCTTTAATTGTTCCTACACAAAAAGAGATAGTTACATTTAGAAATCCAAGCCTTGTTGGTCTTGGGCTTGTCAAAGTAAGTTGAAGATAATGTAAAAGTGATTGATCCTATGTTCAAGCTTTAAGGATCATCAACTGTTGTTGATGAAAAACTTTCAGTCACATGGTCTTTCATTATCTTCCATACCACCTTTGGAAGCGTAGACTTGACCTTCAATACTTCAAAAGTTTTGATAACTTTGAAAGTTTTAGAGACTGGACCTTCGGAAGATCTTGTTATCACTACAGTAGGCTTTAATACTTCAGAAACATTCATTTCTTCCGAGTCCAACTTTACTTCCAAAGGCAAGTTTTCACATGTCTTCTTTTTCACTTTGGAGCTTTCAAAAGGAAAAGATTTTCCATTTGAAGTTGGCTTCTTTTTTATCTTCTCAGAAGTCTTTTTCTTGATCATATGAACAGTACTTTTAGGATTGTAGAGGCAATCCTTAGCAAGATTAGAAGTACTACCACACATGATATAGTCTATTTGCTTTCTTCTTAGAATCTTCGTTTAAGAGGAAGGTTGAACTTGATCACTTTTCATCTCCATCTTCATCTTCTCAAATGATGTATCAAGTTTTTTAGGTTGAGGCCTACCTTTTGATTTGGATGGTTCAGGCTGTATAGCAGTGGTACATAACTGATCAGCCTTTTTTTGGTACTGTGATGATTTGGACAAGAACTAGAACTCCTGGTACTAGAGTTCAAAGTTGAGTCTTCAGCCTTTATCACTTCAAACCCTGCAGAGATAAACACTTGTTTCTGCTTAGAGTTGAAAGTGGCATTGATCTCTTAAGTATTCTTTGACTTCCTTTTGGCTTTCTGATCAAGTTATTCCTTTTGGACTTTCTCAACCCAACTTCCTTTCTCACCTCAAGAGATACAATGACCCTTCTTAGGATGCTCTTTTTTACTCTTCTCAGAGTCATCCTTTACTATCTCCTTATCATCCTTTTCATTCATGGGGTCTATGAGAGGAACTCATCTTCACAAGTTCCACACCTTGGAGATCTTACAGAAATAGAGTGTGTGGAGGAGCTATCTCAGTAGATCCAAGTCCCTACTTATTCTAATAACAATCTTATGCATGCAAGGATGAGGATGTCATGTTCTTGAAGGTCTCTTCTTCCAGAACACATTTCTCTGCACTGGCTTTGCTAATCACAAGCTTAGCCTAGCATTCAATTAACTTAGTGATAAGATCTTTGATCAGATTCCTATAGTTGGTATGTTCATGTTTAAGAGTGGAAATGGTTTTCTCTAAATCTTTTATTTTAAGTTTGTAATCATTTTCAACTCTTTTGAAATTAGATTTTAAGAATTTTAAAGACTCAAGATCATATCTCATATCTAAGTTATAGGACCTATATCTTTTAACTTTAGCAATACTAGTTTGGCTTCTCATTGTAGGTGGCTCTATTAGTGTAGTTTGGTTCGGTTTGTGCTTGGACATCACTGGTTTCTTTGCTAGTAAATTTTCTCCCTGTCTATTTATAGAACTTCTTGGCCCTGTGAGTGAGAAGAGCCATTTGTTGAACTATCTCCATGTACTCTAGATCATCTGGATGGATATAGTCCAGGTTTTCAAACGTGAAGAGAATGTTGCATGTGCTTTTATTAGCAGACACAAAGGCTTGTGAAGAGCTTGTCTCTTGGAATGGGCTTCCTTGGATGTAGCTCTCTCTTGGTGTCTTTGGGAAGATAATGAAATAATCCTTTTGTGAGTTGTCAGGGTAGCAGATGAGATGATGTTGTGATTCTCTACAATCCTTTTCAATCACACGAAGGGCTGAGCTCTTTTGATTATTGGAGTTACACTTTTGCAAGATATATATCTTCCAAGGAAACAATATTAGAGTAAATTACACTTTTGGTCCTTGTGATTTGACGAAAATTACATTTTCAATCAAATAGTTGATTTTTACACTAACAGTCTAATAGTTTTAGACTTAATTTAAATTTTATCCAAAGCATTAATATTGTTAAAAGACTTTTTGTTAACTTGATATGACTTTACAATCTTACCCTTATGGTTACATAAACATCATTTTAATAACAATAGTGGACCCTCACCCACATCAACACCACACAAATCCTACCCAATGCTTTTCCCATCCCCCCTCTTTCTTCTTAAGACCACCACCACCACTGATAGCCACCGACTTCACCTTTCTCTACACTTTATCTCCTAGCTTTAAGACCACCAACACTCGTCGAATTAAGCACTAGGAGCAACCCCCCTTTATCACCCATTAGCCACTATCTTAATCCACCCAAATCACCACAAACCATGCCTGAGTCGATCATCAAATCACCACATATGATTCCTTATGACATATTTATGAGGGTAATTACAAAGTAATACCCATAACTTAATTGAAATATCAAGCAGATCAACAAACTCCTGGTCTTGAATTTTTCAAAAAATTTCATTTACATCACATCTAAAGAAAGCCTAATTCACAGAATGAACTACCTTATGATGAAATTTGCTAACTCAAATCGATTTAGGGTGGTGATGGTGGTGGCTGAATACGATGGTCGAGAGAGTATGACGTGGGTTGGGTGTGGGGGCTCTTGAACCATGATGATGGTGGTCTCGTTTGGAATGATGGTCGTGGTGGTGGTGGTGATGTACTATATATGGCTTGGTTAGATGATGCTAGATAATGATTTTTTTTTATTTTATAATTCAATCATTGTTGTAATCTTGTTAATTTACATTAACTTAACAAAAATAGTTTAACGGTGCTCGTGACTTAGGTTGAACTCAAACTAAATATGAAACTATTAGATTATCAGTGTAATAAATAAACTATTGAACTATAATCGTAATTTTCACCGAACCATAATTTACTCAAAATATTATTAGTTTCATGATTTTGTTGAATTAAATATAAAAATTGTTTACAAAATATTCTAAGGACTAAATCTGCCATGAAGAAGTTATCCAAGGACCGTTATTAAAGTTTACGGTTCTAAATAAATAAGAGATGAATAATAATAAGAACCAACTTCTTCACACGAAGAAGATTAGAAGAATCGAAGCAGTTTGTGATTCGTATCGTTGATTAAAGGTCAGTGTTCATTCTGGCTTCAGTTATATGTTCACATATTCCTTCATTTTCGTATATTTATCTCTCTCTGTAGGTGTAGTTAGGGTTTCATCCAGCGATATGAACCCTATTATTTCGGATTCTTTTTTCATGACTTAATTTGGGTTGATGGAAAGTTTTGAAATTACATTGAATTCAATACTCAGTTCCATCTAGTTGTGAACCAAATCATTCAAACCGAAGTTTGTTTATAGATTTGTCATGTAGAGTGTAACCGGACAAAGAGATTTCCATTCATTGAGGTAGCCAACATAGGGAAGCTCATGCTGAAGATTTCTTCTTGCAACTTTTAATGATGATATAGAACTTCCTTTGTTAGTGACAACCTAATAACTGCCAAAATTGATTTCATTAAACTTCTCAATCAGAAAGTTTTTCACTCAGTCATTATGTCAAACTATAATTTGTTTACTAATTGAGGCAAGATTGAAAGTAGTGTCAATATAGAACAAACAGCCTTATTCGAGATAGGCTAAATCTCCAATTACAAAGGTAAAAACCCAAGTTGATAAACAAAAACATCCACCCCTTTAACAAATGCAGGAACACTAATATTTAACCTAAACTTTGGTGGGAATGGTTAACCCCACTCCCTCCATTCCTAAATTTTCAATTGTTTTCCCTTCTTTCAATTTCCCGCCACTTGAATTCCCCCCATTCAGCAAACTAGGTCAGATCTGGCAGTGGGTTCGTATCACACAACTATGGCCGGCTGCCTGAACTTGAGTGTTGTTCTATTGAACCCTACCCTTTTTCCTCAGTATCAGAAATAGTAAATAGACAACTTTAACAATGCACTTGAGATTTCACGACTTTGGATCTTTGTAACTTTTTAAAACATACTTGGATAAACAATAATAACCCCACAATAATCACAAAAAATACTTGGCTAAATTGCCCGACAACAACACCAAATTGACCAATAACAAACCAATATTATTTGAATCAACCAAACCCTAATCAATAAACAGAAACTGAAATGAACTAGAAGCGCAAGCCTATCCCTTGGTTTCTTTCTAATCAAGAACGCATGCAAAATTACAATTGGTGATTCACGGTTGTTAGTGACTGCAACAATAGGTGGTGTTAACTAAAGGCAAGCTGTTGGTCCTTTACTTCTTTGCGTGCCACATAAAAAAAGAGATGTTCCTTTTCTTTTATCTTTTGTGTTCTATCCCAAAACAAAAGAATAAAATCCAATAAAAAAACCTCAATAATCTTCTGTTTAATGCCAATGCAACCAAAAAAATTCAAACCTTTTCTTTCTTTCTTGATTTGCGCATAACAACATTCATAAAAAACAAAACAGAGTGATTTTATTTATTTATTTATTTTTATTTGAATCAGAACTCTAAAATTTGTGATGTAAACATGGGTGGGGGTGGGGTGATGAATATGAAAGCGACGATCGGTTGGGACAATGACGGGCTGCCGACGACAAACCCTAGATCGCAAACTCTTTCTCTCGCGATGTGTTTCTTCCGTGTTTAACGAGCCAAAGCTCTGATACCACTTGTTAAGGATCTGAGTGTAGATTAACACACAAACACAATCAGACTATGAGAGAAAATAATAACAAAGATGAACATGCGAGATTTAACATGGTTCGGTCGATGTGACCAACGTTCACAGGCTACAATCAAGGTAATACTTTTATTGCTTTATGGCTCATTCGTGAGGAATTACAAGTACAAGACAATATATAGAGAAAATTAGGGTTACAATCATGGTTTAAAAAACGATCGAGGCGTACGCCTTGAGGCGAGGCTGTAAGAAACCATATATGAGGCGCCGCCTCATGAGGTTCATCCGGTACATACGCCTCAAAGGGATGAGGCGGCAAAAAAAGCCGAGACGGGATGCGATTTAAGGCGTTGAGGTGAAAATGTTGGTAGGTGGTGAGGACACAGTTGGTGTTGCCGGAGATGTCTCGAGGCTCGATTTCGTTCTTTTAAACTTTGGTTACAACTTAATCCCCAAGAAAACCTTAATGGGCTATAATTAAATAAAAACGGGCCAAGTCTTTAAATTAATTGATCTGCCGCTAAGTTGTCTTCTAACCCGAGCCCAAATCAAGACTCCACAAACCCAACAGGATTCATATCACAATGCTTATCATATTGAATTACTAGTGAGTATAGGGTAGCAACCATATTTAACAGGGCCGACCTCCAACCATACTATGATCCGGTTGAGCCGATTGCAAGTTTGAGAACAAACTCTTTTGAAGAGAGGAAGGATGATAAACACGCCCTGATCGAAGCAACTCTACTAGCCAAAATGGACGGGTCAGGCGAAGTGGGTGGGTCGATTCGGGTTCAATTGGATACAAAATTACCTAACAAGTGGATCCATTTAGCTAACCCATGCAGATTGTTTAAATTTCAATTTCAATTTCAATTTCAATTTTCCTTTTTACTTATTTTAATTCGTTTGCTTTGTTGACGTGTCAAAGTAGTTTTTCTTTACTTCCTTAGTTGTAGCATCATGGATTGTACTTGTATTCAACTAGTTTTTGTACCATTAAGTATTGATGGAATGGAGTAGTTTATTATCTAGAAACTTTGTTTACAAATTCTCCATTGCTAAATCATTTTTGGCAGGTTAAGTGGTATTCTTTGGAAGCCTAACTCACAGTCAAGTGGTGATTGTTTGTATCTTGATTAGGATTCAGATCACCAAGCGGTTGGCCTAGTGTTGTTTGTATCTCATGTCTAATTGTTGATGTTGCATTCAAATTTCCTTTCATTGTCACGACTCTGTAATTCTGTAGATCACATATGCTAGATATCCTGAGTCAAAATTTGACTGGGGTCATAATCAGACTCTACCCCTCCTTTTATAGTAGCCAAATAAAGCTAATTCCGTACAATATTTTGTTTCTTGTGGGTTTTCCCTCTCAAAATATAATTTCTATCATAGTCATTGACAAATATTCAAGTCATCTTTATGTCTCACATTAATATGTAAGCGGAATGTTAGCATGTTTCTCCTCATACCATATCTTGAGATTTTCCTTCCAGTATTTTATTTATATGAGCATGTCAGGCTGACTAAATCTTTTGTTAGGGAATAAAAATGAGACAAGGTGGACAGTATGTTGATTCTGGTGGGAACGCATATGAAATGCAACGTATGTCTGGTCAGAGAATGGAACAAAAATCCAATAACTACCAAGGAGGGCATCTTAAATCTGAGAATGACAGGTCATATGGGGCTTTAAAAGGGGAGGGGCAATGGAGATGGGAAAGAGATGGTTCACATATGTACAATGAAGGTATGCACTACCCTCAGTTATTCTCTTATTGGTACCCTTTTTTGTAATCTCTGGTCCTTGGACTACACATTAACTTTTTTAAGATCTGGCAAAATGGGCTGGTCAGCGGGTTTGGTGATAGGTCAAAATGTTTGGTTTTTATCTACTCTGACTGTTCTATTGCTATATCAAAAAAATATGATTTTCAAATAGAATGGTTTTGGGTTAACTTTCAACCCATTTCTCTTTTAGCTGATTTTTTTAACCGTTTGAGTTTAAACGTAACTGAGTCAGCTTATTTAGGAACTTTTATATTGAATTAACTTATAGTTGTATTTCACAAAAATTGGTGTGACTGCATGTATATATAAACATGTGGTACAATATATCTTGTAATTTTTTTTGTTGAATCCCTTCCAGTTCATGCAAATTAAGAACTATATGCCTAATTTTCTATTATATTTATTAGATTAAATATATTAATATATTAGTTGTGAATAAATAAAATATATTTGTTATGATGCATCTGTATATAAAATCTATTATTACTATCATTACCATAACTAGATCTTCGTTTGTCGTTGGCCCTCTTCCCCCACAACGCGCTTTGTGTGACAACTTGCTTCTCTTCCTCTCCATCTTGTCCTTCTTCGGGGACGCATTTTCCATATGTATAGGATATAGAACAGGTTGTATTTGTATTCCTCTTGCCACCTTTGTGCAACCGTAGTTGTAGCTCATTGGCTATAGAATGACATGGACTCTTCCTTTTGGTGTAGCGTGTTTTTATTTTCCTACTTGGGATGAGTTTATGTTATTAATTTTTTTTTACCCACAACTTTTTTGGATCTTAAAAACCTTTGATGTTAGGGATGTCTATAAAAATTCAATTTGCAGTGTAATGATAAATCCAGCTATCTATTTCTCATCGATCTTTTGTGACATGATAATCTTAATTTTTAGTGTAACAATAAAGCTAATTATCTAATTTCTTGTAACCACTGCATGTATGACTATATTAGCCTCTAATGAATAAGGAAAACTTAAATCTGGAAATTGGATTTCAAATAGAAGCTGGGGATAAGGTATAAATTTAAGCAACAAGTAATTTACCAATTTTGTCAAAAGTTTTGTTTCTTTTTAGTTTCTAGAACTCTGTTGGGTCATTATGTTATCAAGTAATTTGGTATTATAATTGGTTACATGTTGCTCTATCTAGGCCAAGGGGCTGATGTGTCTAGATCATATTACCAAAGCCAGGGTCAAAGGTCTGATCAAAGATTAGCCTCGGAGAAACAGGGTAATGATCTCAGATCTCTGCCTCGTGAGGAAAATATGGAGATAGGTTATGAGGATAATGTTTCAGGCCAGACCTTTGAAGCTCTTGAGCAAAGATTTTATGATGACATCTTGAAACTCACCAAGGAACAAAACGACGCAGAGGATGCTGAGAATGCACGCCACCGAGAGGTTTGTACAATTCGTAGTTTTCTACGGTCTGGCTAGGCTTTAAATTGAATATGATCTGAGTTTTCTTTAGTTTTCTTTTGCTTCAATATGTTTTTATATATGATTTTTGCAGAAAAAAAAGGTAAATTCTTTTTAACCATAGTGATTATTGTTGTCCTGGTGAAATATAAATTTCATTTCTCTGAATATATATATATTTTTTAAAATCTAATATTGTCCAAATGTGCAAGACGCTATACTTTTTTGAGTTATATGCTTTCCATTGTGTTGCACATACTAAACAGTAGCCTTTAAGGCAGGCAAATTTTTGGCACTTCACAACTTTTATGTCTATATTCATGTGCTTGGAATGTGGCTTTCCTGATCCCTGAACTATTACAGTGGAATATTTCCTGTCCTTAAATTAGTTGGCTGCTATCTTTTTGGTTTCTTAGGACTTAATTATGTTTCCTTGGTTTTTTGAGTCGTACTTAGCATCAACTCATGTGATGTTTGTTCTCATGTATCATGTAACCTATACAAGTTCACATGAAAGGTACTAATTTCCATACATTTACTTAAAATAGGTTGACCTGGTTTTGGTTATTTGTTTTATCTTAAAGAGGTAACGAATCAATACAGTCAAAAGACTTGGTCTGTTTTTACAATTTTCGTAACACTAACTAGTTAAAAAGGATTGCGGATAACAGAATAAAGTGTTACTCATAACGAGATATGTACTACAATTACCCGTTTTGAACTGATCTGGACATTTTTCATCGTATGGAGGTAAAAGTCGTTATCCATGAGAACCCGTTAACATGATCAATTTATTTTCACATATTCAAGATTGCTGATTGGTTTTGTTATACATGAAAATGTATGCAGAGAGTGAATGCAATTAATGCACAATATGAGGAACAGCTAGCAGCACTTAGAGCCAGGCACACCAGTCGTAGAGATGAATTCTTGAGAAGGGAGTCGCATGCACGACAACAGCAGTACCAGCAGGCAGTTGCAATGGAACACCACCAATACACCAACAATCCCATGGGTTTCAGTGACCCTCATCATGGTTACAGTGCTACAGCTGCAGGAGAGTCACAAAGACCCTACAATAATAGTAGCAATATCCCTCATGTTGATTCTTACAGAGACAGACAGCGGTTTGCTGGAAGGGATTCTCGGGACCCAGGGTTTGAGCCCAGAGGAGGGCAGTACCCTGGTGGTCGTGTTTATGGTTCTGGTTCACGCTACTATTGATGCATATTTTCATCTTTGTACTAGTTTGTTAGAATGTGGTTCTCTAAGGATTCATCTTCAGCCTTTGTTTTCGAGGGTGCGTTTCGAGTCAGATGATGGAATAGTGTTCAAGTATTATTACTTGTTCCAAATCTCTTACTAATATCTTTATGTTAGATATCAATTCTCTTTTGTTTTTTATTCTTTATCTTTGATCAAATGTGGACCAAATTTCTGCACATTTTTGGGAATGTTTTTCTGACCAATCTCACAATTTGGGGAAAGTTCAGATGAAACAAGTAAGTAAAGAGTTGAGTAGAAGTGATGAGTTGGCAGGTCGTTAGGAGTTAGAAGTCAAACAGAAAGCCGAAATTAGTTGTTTGATTGTATTAATACTCTCACTTGTATAGAATGAGGTGGGCAGAAAATGAATAACAGTTTCCTCTAAACTCTAGTTATTCAATTCAGAAGCAAATCAATTCCTTACTTCTAAGTTGGTAATAGTTGATTAACCACTGATGTTCATTAATCTCATTCACACCCAATCTTGTGAGTTGAACAATACAGTTTGCATCATTGATAAGAGTCTTCGACCTTGGAAGCTCTCAATTGAAGATTACTGTAGATGAAGAGACGAACGGATTCAAGCCGTCAGGTGGAGTAGATGATCACAATAGTGCTGAAATGAAATCATTGGGTCAAGAGTTGGTGAAAACAACCTCAATATATTACACAATTGAAGGAATGCTTCAAATGAATTCTAGATGCATAGAAAGAACAAGAAAGATTGATTGTAGAGATTAGAGAGAACAAGCTCTGTCAATGTAATGGTTATAATTTTTTGTACAATTTAAGAATAATATGAACAAATTTCTATTTTGAATTAGATGAAGAGAATGAATTGCGGAGGAAGATGGGAAGAAGAAATACATCACACAATTGACATGAATAATTCTCCCTATTTCTCTCTCTATTTCCATTACATATAACAATCAGATTCTTTAAACGTTTAAGTCATGCTAAGATGGAATTGCACAAAATTATCCCATTTCCTATTAGGGTGCTGGGCCCGATTACTCTTCCTTAGTTTGGGTTGCTCCTTTGATCTAGTTGGGTTTGTGGGCTCGTGCGTCTTGGTTTCATTCATTACATTACCCTCCCCTTTAACTTGCAGCTTGTCCTCAAGATGCAGATGAGGATAAGACTTAAGAAATTCTTCTTTATCCTCCCATGTGGCTTCGGTTGAAGCCAGTCCCTCCTATTGAATTAGAAATTGTGTCACTGACACATCCGCACGGATAATTGTTCGGACAACCAAGATTTTTCGAGGTTGCAAAATGAGGGAAGTAGTAGAATCAATCAAATGGAGAGGAGTGATATGTTGTTCTAGTACTCCGACACATTTTTTGAGAAAAGAGACATGAAATACATTGTGAATTTTTGACGAAAAGGCTCGAAATAGCGACACCCAAGCTTAGAGTGGCGTTGTAGTCTAGCCGAGTTTTGACGAAAAGGTTGGAGCTTAACATAAACCCACTCCTTCATTAAACTAGATATCAAGACGATATTGATCTGAAGCTGCTTTAATACGAGCCTGGGCTTGTAGTAGATTGCTCTTAAGAAGGTTTAACACATGATCGCGTTCCAGTAAGTGAGCCTCAACCAAGGAATTGCCAGAAGCATCACGAATATAATGAGTTATAGTCGGTGGGGTCCGACCATAAAGAACCTCAAATGGCTTCATCTTAGCCAATGTTTGGTAAGCTGTGTTGTACCAATATTCAGCCCAAGGAAGAAAACGAACCCATTCTTTTGGACGGTCGGTAACAAAATAGCGCAAGTACATTTCAAGGAAGAAGGTTTGGCCATCAGATTGCGGGTGATAGGTTGTACTAAAGGATAACTGAGTTCCTTGTAAACGATGTAGTTCTTTCCAAAATTCAAAAATAAATATTGGATCGCGATCCGATACAATGTCTGTCGGAACACCATGTAAACGAACGATGTCAGAGATAAAGCTGCCGCCACACTAGAACTGTTAAAGGAGGATGGTATGGCTGTAAAGTGGCTGTATTTAGATAGGTGGTCCATGACGACCATGATGACGGTTTTGCCATTTGAGGGAGGGAGACTAGTGATAAAGTCCATTGAAATACATTCGAACACAAGTTGGGGAATGGGTAAGGGTTGTAGGAGCCTACTAGGGGGTAATAAGGAGTGTTTCATTTGTTGGCAGGTGTGACAGTGAGATATGAAATTCTGGATAGCCTTGCGCATACCCTTCCAAAGGAAATTGGAAGATAAGCAGTGGAAGGTACGAGTGATACCCGCATGACCACCGATGACAGAGGTATGATATTCCTTGAGAAGAGTGGTACATAAGGAAGAACCTGAAGGAATCATAAGATGGTTTTTATAAAACAAAAGTCCATCTTTAAAAGAGTGATCTGGAAGCTTAGTATGGTCCTGGGTGAGCTGGTCACACAAAGATCCGAAAGTCGGATCAGATTTCACTTCATGGCGCAGTGTATCAAGAAAAGAGAAGTCTTGACGAGCATAGGCTAACAACTGAGAAGCATGAACTTTGGAAAGAACATCCGCAACACCATTTTGCTTACCTAGACAGTAAATTAATCAAAATCATATCCCAAGAGTTTGCCCAACCACTTGTGTTGATCGAGAGTTTGAATGACTTGATCTTGTAGGTTACGCAAGGATTGTTGGTCAATGATAATTTGAAACTTCCGACCGAGTTAATATTGATGCCATTTTGTTGGATTCTTTATGCCCAAGACACATAGAACATTGATGTGGTTAGTACGTTATGATCCAAGTCGGGTCATACCCAATAACAAGCTTAGCAAACACCAATTAATATTTAATTGATGATATGATCATGCAATTAAATAAATGCACCATTTTAGAAAATGGGTTTTCTAAATAGATTGTATGTGAGAAAGAACAACTTATAAGGATATTTTGTTCATGGATATTATTTGTAATGTTGTTTAATTTAGTTGAA
>BJCM01083660.1:0-11431 GCA_018326385.1 Flaveria bidentis | reverse complement strand
GCCAACATACCATATTGTACTTGTTGAGTTTAGCAATGTCACAATGGCCTAGATCTTTCTTGATTTTCTAAATGGCTTGAAAAGTGGTGAATGCTTCATAGTCACAATTTGGAATTATGAACCTAGTAAGCTCAAACACTTTCAACATATTTTTCATCTCAGTCAAGTTCATTCTTTCAACCATGTCAAATGGGAACCCATGATTGATCAGGGTCATAAACACAGATGACACGAGCCTCTCTTCCATAATTTCTTTTGTTGTAAGAAGAACATCAGTCTTTGATTCTTCTTGAGCTTTGTTAGGTTCATCTTCAATCAACTCTTTCCATTCAGCATCACTCTCAGCTTCATCAATAACAGCTTGCTTTGATGTTGAGATATCCCTAAAAGGAGTGTGCTCAGAAGATGTATGCCTTGACCGTTTAGGAGAATCTTCAACATTGATTACTTGAATCTTTGTTAAGCTAAATACTTCCTCTTCCTTGAGAATTGAATGAGTTGCATAGAAGATTCAACAGGTTTCTTTAGTTAGTTTGATTCAAGAGCACATATCTTCATATTCAGTTGATCAATCTGTTCTTCTTTTCTTCTCAACAATGTTGATTGATCATGGAGAGTGTCATTCATTTGATCAATTTTCACTATTAGTTTCTCATTTTCATTTGTCTCTTTCTTTACTGCTTCTTTGAGCTTAGAGTCTTGTTGAAGAAGGGCATCAATCACTTCATTATTACACATGCCATCTTCTCTTAAGCTTTTGATTCTTGATTCTAGTTGCATCAGCATTTCATCCTTTCCTGCAATTATTCTTTTCAGCTACTTAATCCTTTGCTTTCTGAAGTTGGACTTCAATACAAGCTTGTTGTACTCTGCCACCAGATAACTTTTGCTTAAAGGGATGTCATTATCACTCAGATCACCTTCATTGTAAGCAATAACTTCCTCATAGTTCTTTTCTTCTTAAATGTCAGCAATTTCATCTTTAGCCTCCTCAGTATGAGAATCCACACTTGCTGAGCTTGAAAATTTATCTTGTGATTGTTCAAGCTTATCAAGATGAGATTGTGTTTCTAAGTTCATGATGTGCAATACAAGCTCTGTTTGATTAGATGCAACTGGTTCTTCATGATTGGAGAATGACAATTGGATGGTGCTTGCTTGTGAGATCAGCTCAATCTCACTCGAGTGAATTGAGTTTACTGACTGAGTAAAAGAAATGGGTTCAGTATGTACACTCTTAGATGATTGATGAGAAAGTGGTGAGATGGGCTGAGTGTTCTGACTAGCTAATGAGATTGTTGAGAGTGAACAGATAAGGTGGGTAAAAGGGGTTAGGAATTTTGACTTGAGTGAGAAGGGAGTTGTGGAGATTGTTGTTGATGGTGAATGGGTTATAAATTGGGTTAGTGTGTGGCTTGAACAAAGTTAGTAGGAGAGTCCACTTGTTGATCTTCCCACACAAGCTCTTGAGGAATATTTGCAGTAGCATCAACAACATGTGCAAACATGGGCATGTCTTCTCCTTCATATTTCCCTGATATTTTATTCAGTACGCATCTACCAAGGTGTGCTTGAACGAGCACACCACCATCCATAGTAGTTCCAGGCAGATCAGCATTAATGATTAGTTGTAGAAACCTTGGAAACATATACATCTTATCAGCCTTCTGTACTTTGATGTGATCACATAAGCAGTTGAATACGTACTTTGAGTAATTGTAGGTTCTTCCCTCAAAAACACCAATAATGCCTGAAGATATATGCCTTGAACATCTGTCAAGTCCAGATCTTCTGTTTGAGATGCACTTAAGATAAGTGTGGCGGAGAAATCTGTACGGCTTGCAGAGTCTTCCTTTCTTGATTTCTCCCTTCTCGAAATCACCATCATACCCCATCAGGAGAAAAACTTTCTCTATGTATTCATTTTTGAATACATCGAGATGACTAGCTTCTACATCTCCCAACTCAAGATATCTTCTTATTGACTGTTCATCGACTCTCAGTCTTCGATTCTTCACATCAGCCACAATAAGTTGACCTTCTTCTTCTATTTGTGCAGAGTTCCAGAAATCAGTGATGTGTGATTGATGAATCACAGGCTCTGCTCATAAGGCATAGAACAACCTAGATCTTCTTTGGTATCGGATAATTTCTTGACACCCTTCTAAAACAGGGTCATCTGGGTTTAAGAAAGCACACACATTGTGCTCTCTCGCAAATCGATTATCCATTTGTTCATAAGAAGAAGATTTCATTAGAATCACATTATTGATATGAAAATACGAATAATTGTGAGATTAAACAAGAATCAAACAGTTCATTCTTGAATATCACGACATGTTTTACCTTGAATACAGCGGATTAAGATCACAGATATATGTTTGTTTAATATTTTGATTTGGTAAAATTTGAATGCTATAGAAGGGGCAAAAGTTTGTTGAGAGTGTGTTTTTCTTGGTCTGAAAAAGTGAATTGAAAAAGCGAATAATGATGTTTGAAGTCAAACAACATCATTTATACTCTCAGACACCTTAATTTTACCACATTAGAGAAGTGGGACCCTCAACAAATTCTTCCACAGATCATCTACGGATCCCAGATGACTTAATGACATCTGCTAATGAAATATAACTTACATTTTAACATATTACCAAACTATGAAATTAAACTATATTTGATGATCTTTGCTCATCCGTAGTTTACCAATCTAAGGATAAACATTTAAATTTTCAACACCGTAGCTTCTGCTAATGCTTAAGATGGCACAATGCAGAGAAATATTGTCCATTACTTAGAACCATATATTACTTTTCGACCTTGTTGACTTTGTATACATGACAATTCAGCACAAGAAAGTTATAAAAAATTATTTTAAGGAAAATATCATGTATCCAGGAGCTAAGATGGTGCTCAGATTCCAATTCCTTCAAATTGATAAAGAAATAGACAAAGTTGCTAATTTATAAACTTAACTTTATGTATTCTACTCCCCTTAAATTTGTGATTAATGATGACATTAAGAATTTATCATAATTTTCAAAGTTGCTAATTTATAAAGTCAACAAAGATATTTTGTATTAGGGTTTTTCCAAGAATAAGCTACAATGATAGAAACAATTATATTTATACAAAACCTAGTTTCGCTGGACAGGGAAACTGTCAGGCCCAAGGCCAGGTTCACTTGGTGATGAGACATAGTTTCGCCGAGTGAACTAGGCATGCTGACTATGAGCAAAACTATAGTTTCGCTCATGGTTTCGTTGGGCAACAAAATGCACAAAACACAAAATACAACCAAAGTAATCTAACATTTATCCTATTACAATTAAACCTAATATAAACACAAATCTGAGGTGAGTTAAACCTAATCTAGATCTTCAATATTCCCCTAGGTTGGACCTCACCCACTTGACCATCTTGTTCAGCACCACTTGCTCATGCTTCCCCTCAAGCTTTATATGTACTTTCTACTTGCGCTCATGTTGTACTAGCTTTCTCACCATGTGCACTTGCTTGTTTAAATTTCCTTGTAAGATACTACACATCCATCCTGACTTCATCAACTTCAAAGATTTTGTTTAATAGCTTTGTCATATTTGCCCTCACCCCATGAGCCATGTTGGCAACCTCCATAAACAGGCTTGCCTCTTTCCTCGTTTCAGCCCCAGCTCCTGCTTCAATATGATTCTCACATAATATCAACAAATCCTTATCACAAAAAAACACCTCCATCAGATCAAACAACCTGATTTCAGCGCCATCCATCACTCTTATCACCACCTCCCCCATGTTTTTATCATAGAACCATCTCTCAAACTTTTATTGCCTGGGAGGGAGAGGATTAGGGAGTCTTACCCTGCTAACTTTTTTTGGGGGCATTACCCTTAGAACAATCCTTCCTTTACCCGTCTCCTATTCCTTGTCTTCTTCGACCTCTTCCTTTCAGCCTTCATATAACCAAACATCTCACAATTATCATATTGCCCCTGCTTTATCTATTCTTCCAGTAATTTAACCCGTTCGCTCAAATGAGAGTCTATCAAGGTAAACCCTGCAAGTCTCCTAAGATCCCATTTAGGCAAGGTCTTGAAAGCCTTCCTTTTGTGCAAGTATGAAATCCTACCTCGCCTCCTTGTAGTCAAAACATCTTCATACTTGAATTGTACTTCTAGCGGATAATCGTCTTCTCAGATTCTTTCTTGCTTGACTCCTAAATGTTCTGAAATAGTGGGATTAGCTCTTTTGTTTTCTTCTCTTTCACAAACCAATATTGTTTCTCCAACTCAAACGCATCTCCTTTAGTAGAGCTTTTCTAGGCTACATATTTCAAGGGCACTCATCCACCTCATAATACTCTGGCTCTGAATCATAATCTACAAGTTGTTCATCAATCTCTTCCTCATCCATCAAATTCATTCCAGCAGATTTCTTAGTAGCTTCAGCATCTTTGTCTTTCACCACCTCCTCACCAATCAGATCGGTATCTATGTTGAGCCCTAAGTCTATAAATCTTTCCTCAATCACCTCCTCCACATTTTCCTTAGCTCTTTCCCTTCCAGACTCAGTCTCTCTCACACCTACGTCTTTTTCACCTGAACCTCCAACTATTGTAACACCTACACCACTAGTGCCCTCTCCTGCCTGAGATGAGCTACTCATATTTAGAAATAAGTATCTTGAAGTGTCTGTGAGTTCATCTAACTCAGATTGAGTTAGCTAATTAGGCAGGTGGTCAATAGCTTTCAACTCATTTACCTCACTCAAAAATCTTTTTATCAGTACCTGTTGATCAACCATCATCTTGGTCATGCTCTCCAGCATCTCATCCTTCTTCTTTTCTCTCAACTCCTGATTCTTTAGCTTGGTCTTGATCATACTTAACTCAATTTCTAGAGAAGATTTGATATTTCTCATCACATCTTCATCTAAGTTTGCCCTGACATCTCTCTTTTGGGGCTCAGTAAAGGCTTGATGCTTATGTTTTGATCTCATCTCCTTTGCCACACCCTGATATGTCTTCTTTTTTTACCTTTTCCCCCTTCTCGACTCTCAACATCTCCTCAACCTCATCAATTTCTTCCTGTAAGTCATAATCCTTCTCCTTAGCGTATATCTTTCTTTACTTTAGTGACTCAGCTTGTTTCTCCCTAATTCTTTAGCATGCTTGTTCTCAGATTCTATAACCCTCCTTATCTAGTTCCACCTCTCGGCTGGATACATGTTCTCCCATAGATAAGTGATCCTTCCACTAGAGTCATGCCAAATTGCTGAGCAATTAGCAAATATCCTAATATTCATCTAAACAAGCCTTTTTATCTTTCCATGACGTGGCATGTTGGGGATCAAATCCTCTATAATCATCTAGATAAATCTTAGATAAAGCAACCATTTATCTTTCTTCAACGCCATAACATTCTCAGCCATAAAAATAAAATATAAGCTTAGCTATATTGTCTTGTTGCCCTCTTCAGAAGATAATCATAGTCTTAGCCCAATCTAGATTCAACCCATATGAACCTCTCTTCCTGTGGTCCAGCCACATAATAAACACGTGGATACGTATCTCTACTCCTTGGATAAGAAAGATTTCTTGATCTCTTTCCTTGTCCCGAAAGGAGGACCTTCATACCCAATACTTCTAAAGGCTTCAAAAACATCATGATTAGATAAAACAACCTCCTCTCCGGAATCCTCTTCTAGTCTCAACACACGAGTTATAATATCAACAATGATAGGCATATCGTTCTCCAAAACTCTAGCTACAATCCTCTAAGGATTAGCTCTGGGATCATACTCAGGTATTCTCCCAAAGTCTATGATGTGAAGATCGTATATCATCGGTGAATGAGACATGGCATAAGCTATGGTCCAGTTCCTTAGCCAACGTATACAATCTCTGAATCCATTAGCTTTTTGACCAGCCAAGATGGTAGTAATGTTACTTTCGTCGAATTTTAAGTTGGCTATTTATCTGAGAAAAATATATAAAATAGGTTAAAATGATATAATAAGATAAATAATAATGTAAGACAATTAAAAAGAATAAAATTAAAGTAAAACAAAATAAGTTTCGCTGCTGAAATTGTAGTTTCGGCAAGCGAAAGTATAGTTTCGACAGTTAGACATTTGCAATTTTGACCCGCCGAAATAGTAATTTCGGCATGCCAAAACTGACTTCTGGCCAGCGAAACTTTCAAGTTTGCATGAACAGCATAACCTTACAGTTTTGCTAAAAACCATTAAACGTTCGTCTATTATCGCAGAAAGCATATATACTTTCGCAAGATGAAACGGTGTGGGTATCGAACTAACACCATCAATAGAAACTTAAAACATGAAAGGAACCCAGATTATAGAGAAGAATCATGTTCAAAATACCTACCTAAGTCTTAATATAACATACAAAAGGTGTAAAACACCAACAATGGGTGATTAGGTTCGGGAGGATCGATTTGGATTCTACGTCGAAATTGTGATGGGTCATGCGAAAATGAGTAGATAATTTTGCATTACCCATCATATAGCCCATAGTTTCGTTATCTGTGAAAATGTAGTTTCGCCCGGTAACGATTCAGATCAAAATGGCTCTGAATTGAGCGAAAGTACCAGCGAAACTATAGTTTCGCTCGACGAAACTATAGTTTCGCTCGACGAAACTACCACCGAAATAACAGTCTCGCTGGAATCCAAAACTTCAAATTTTCTATTTCCTTTAAATATTTAATTAATTATTTAAAATAAAATTTAAAAAAGAAGTAAATAAGGTGAGATTTAAGAAAAAGAGAAAATAAAAAATGCCCCACAAGACCTATTAATATTTCACAAAGAAATATAAGAAAAGAAAAGAATATAAAAGAAATAAGGGAAAAAATAAAGGTAAAAACAATAAATAAAATTAACAGAATATTGAAAGAAGATAAACTGAAGATGTTTTCCGGAAAATCAAAGTTTGGCGGGATTGATGATATACTGTCCTTTTAAACTCATGCCTTCTTCTTTTCAGTGAGTAACCTACGGATTCAATTATCATGTTTTGCGGTTAGTTTAGAGAATAGTTAAGTTACTCGGCCCCTATAAACATTTGGCAAAGAAGCTCATCATGACCTCATGATATGTGGAACAAAATGATTAGCTTTGCTGGATTTTCCAGTGATGAACACAACAAGGATCATTGTATAAGAAACATAGACCTTATTAGATTCAAATGATGAGAGCTCCAGGTCTATACTCACGTATAACAATGGAGATGATCATTTGATCTTATCTTATGAGAGCTTTAGGCTGATACTTTTATATAACAAAAACTAATGAGAGCTCCAGGTCTACACTTACGTAAAACAAAGGAGATTATCATTCCAGGTCAATTTTCACAAATAGCAGAGGAGATAAGCACGTAATAGTATACAAAATGGATCTTTTTTGACACAAATAGAGCTAGCAAGTAGCACTATTGAATAAACAGGGAAGGGGAACACAAAATTTTCTTTGAATCAAGGTAGAGATATCATGTTCTTAATCAATTTTGGACAAGGACATGTAACTTTGTGAAGGCCAAAATGTCAAGGGGATAATCCAAGTCAATAACTTTCTCATCCTATTAATTTAGCCATATGATCACTGTCTACTTTGCATTCTAGCTAAGCCTATCATGCATATCCCAACACAATTCTGTTGACCTCCTTCAAATCCTTCAGATCTATAAAAGCTTTATTCTGCAAGAAAGACAGATAAACTAGTGTTATTATTCTCCCCTGAAATTTCTATGAATCAACAAGACAAGAGCAAGAAAGAGCAAGAACTTCATCAAGAAAGACAGATAAACTAGTGTTATTATTTTACAAGAAAGACATATAAACTAATGTCATATATATTATTTTTTAGGTAAAATAATGAAGGACTATTGAGCTTAATAATTAAAAACAAAGAAAGAGCAAGAACTTGAAATGATTATATGCAATATTTAAATCACAATTAAGAAAATGAGTTTTAAAAAGATATCAATCCCAACATGGAGATCAATTTATAAAAATTAGGTTTATCAAAGGTTTTAGTGAAAAGATCAGCCTTTTGATTTTTTGTGTCAATAGGAATAATATCAATATAACCCTTCTCTTGTGCATCACGGATTGCATGAGTCCTTGTCTCAATGTGCTTGCTGGTGGAATGATGAATTGGATTATTTTCAATTCCAATAGCTGCTTCATTGTCACAAAATAATGGAATGCGGAGGAAATTAATTCCATAGTCAATCATCTGATGTAGTATCCATAACACTTGAGAGAAACAACTCAAAGCAGCAATATACTCTACCTCCCTCATGGAAAGAGACATAGTAGTTTGTTTCTTGGTCTACCATAATACCAAACAGTTCCCTAAATATTGACAACCTCAAGAATGCAAGGATGTGGATATTATGTTCTTGAATGTCGCTTTTTCAAGAATGCATTTTTCTTGGTCTACCATAATGCAAGGATGAGGATATTATGTTCTTGAAGTCTCTTCTTCAAGAATGCATTTTTCTGCCTTGGCTTTCCTGATCACAAGCTTAGTCTGGCATTCAGTCAACTTAGTTATAAGATCTTTTATTTGAGTCATGTAGTTGGTATATTCAATTTTAAGAGTTGAAATATGTAAGGCTCTATTCCCGAAACACTTACAGCTAGTTAATCATTGCATATAAAACATATAATTTACATCTACAATTACTAAAATATTGGAGCGGAATAATTTAAAACCATTTCATATAATTATAATCGCTTTTACAATATAATTTACTGAGTGTGTCTCAAATTTGTGATCAAAATTATACCACATTATTTGATAACACTAATTGTTACATTCTAAAGCCGGGTTTTTCAGTTCCGGAAGATTGGGTCCTTTTTAAAGCATCAAGAAAAGGAAACACATATGTTTTGGATATGAACAACACTTCACTCAAAAGGCATGAAACACGCCTCCTATCTAAGTCATTAGAAGATGAATCTCAATTATGGCATAGAAGGCTTGTTCATTCTAACATGAAGAACATGAACAAATTAGTGAAAAATGATATAGTCATTGGATTGCTAAAGAAAGAGTTTTATTATTCAAACCATTGTCCTTCAAGTTATAAAGGAAAACAACATAGATTGTCTCATAAATCCAAAATTATCAATACAAACACTAAACCACTCAAATTGTTTCACATGGATCTGTTTGGTCCAACCAATGTGATGAGCATTGGAAATAGGCAATATTGTTTAGTGATAGTGAATGATTTCACTAGATTCACATGGTTCTTCTTCTTAAAACAAAAGAGTGAAACATCAGAAACATTAATGGACTTTATCATCAAGATTGAGAATCAACTTGATTTAAAAGTTAAAATTTTTTGGAGTGACAATGGGACTGAATTTGTTAATATTGACTTAGATTCTTTTTGCAAGAATAAAGGTATCACAAGACAATTCAGTGCACCAAGAACTCCAAAATAGAATGGAGTTGCTGAAAGAAGAAACAGAACACTTATTGAAGCAGTAAGAACAATGCTAGCTGACTTATAATTGCCAATCACCCTTTGGGCTGAAGTAGTGAATACATCATGCAATGTTCAAAATAGGACATTGATTGCAAAAGAACATAATAAAACACCTTATGATTTTCTATTTAAAAGAAAACCTTACATAGGATATCTTAGAGCTTTTGGTTTCAAGTATCTATTTTAAACACAAAAGAACAATTTGGAAATTTTTTTAGAAAAAGCCTATGATGGTTTCTTTGTTGGATATTCTTCAACATCTAAATCGTATAGGATTTACATTCCACAACATAACATTGTGGAAGAAACTCCTAATGTATCATTTGATGAATCATTAATAATGCAGGATCCGATGATACATGTTATCCATTTGTTCCCCCAAATATGAATGAAGTATCACTATATGTTGATCCTCCAAGAATACACAAATCAAGTGTCATGGAACAAGAAACTACAAAGAACAACAATGATGTTGCACAAGTCAAACCTCATGGTCCTACATCTTCAGATGAAAACACTTCATCTACAACTTCTACCTCTTCATTTGCAGATAAGTGTCCTACTTCCAAATATATGGATAATGTCTCAATAGGTGTTCCATGCTTTCAAGAAGATATAACAAACATTGGATATGATTCAGCAAATCCTCGTACATCATCCGTAGAAGTTCCTTTAACTCCTACGGAAGAACAAATTGCTTCTGGAAAAGTTCTTACGGAAGATATTATTGATGCACCTGATGTTCAAACTCATGAATATCATACCATACTCAATGTTGAACAAGAAAAACTCTTTGATTACTTTCTATATTCATCAGTTGGATTTGATCCATCTGCATCAATGAATATGACTAACTTGGAATCATCTATTCCAGTTAAATCTACTCCAACAACAAGAATTCATAAGACACATCCAATACACAACATTATTGGTGATCTTGATAAAAGAACAACAAAAGGTCAATGTGGAGCTGAAAAAATCTGTCTTTTCACTTGTTTTCTTTCACAAGTAGTTCCTCCAAACATCACAACTGCTCTAATGGACAATAGGTGAATTGAAGCTATGCATGAAGAGCTCAACAATTCAAAAAGCAGAAAGTCTGGAATCCAGTTGATTTACTAGAAGGCCAACATCCTATTGGAACAAGATGGCTCTTCAAAAATAAACTAGATGATAGAGGTATTATTGTAAGAAACAAAGCAAGGTTGAATGCAGAAGGTTACACACATGAAGATGGAATAGACTATGATGAAGTTTTTGCACCAGTTGCAAGAATTGAAGCCATAAGATTATTCCTAGCATATGCATCATATAAGAAGTTCACATTGTATCAAATGGATGTCAAATGTGCTTTCTTATATGGGAAAATTGATGTAGAAGTATATGTATCACAACCTCCTAGATTTGAAGATCTTCATTACCCACACAGGGTATATAAGCTTAACAAAACTTTGTATGGTCTTCGTAGGATCGTTGAAGGGTGTAAATTACAACACAACAACACAAAGAGGAGATTAACTAAACTTTAATAAAACAGTAAACTGGATTAACCAAGTTAAGATACTAAGAACACAAGTAATGCAAGAGACAGAACACAAAGAACACAAGTGTATGGTTTTCAAGAATGCAGTATATTGCTTTCTCTACAAGTGTTACAAAGCATATTTTGGAAAGATACAAGAACATGAGATACTTATACTACATCCTACAGCAGGCTATACTTTGAAAGCCAGCTGGATACAATTGACTAGACACAAACAAAATCAATTGTAAAGTCAAAAGGCAGATTGCCTTTTGTCTTGTGACTATGACATGAGATAGCTCACATCCTTATCTATTATAAAAAGGATAAAGTACATAAAGTAGAAAGTTACAGACTCAAGACCTCAATGTACAGTTGCCAAAAGCATGGAC